>JAPDDN010000226.1:0-40000 GCA_027422405.1 Ptychobarbus kaznakovi
TAGGATAAAAGGACAGATTAGTTCTACAGAAATATCCACTTTTGCTACGACAATGTATTAAAATGTATTTCTAACATTTAAAATTAGACCACATTATTATATACCTTTTTTTAAATCTGTATTTACCCATAAGTGGTGACACCATTGAAAATTTTCATGAAAAATGCATTTTATGAAATGCTTTAGCAAGATATCAAACCACATGTTGTCAGTCATGGTATACTCACTAAATCAAGTTAAGACATTTGTATTCTATTTTCTTTACAATCCCTAACAATAAAGCAGGTCATACCAGTGCGTTCAACAAAAAGCTTCATATGGAATGTCATTTAAATCATATATTTGATAGTTATGAATACATTAATGTGTTTTAAATGGTAGAAAAACCTGTTTTGGACCTAAATAAAGCTCTTTTTCTCTGTACATGGCTGTGGGGACGAGCAGTTTTGTGGCTCTTGGAATTCTAAATAATAAACAAATATTGCTGCATTAACGGCTGAAGGAGGTGTAATTGTTCAAATAACATTGTTTTATTTTAAAATGTAAAGAAATCGTAACCCCCCCCCCCCCCCGTGACCCCTTAAAAATAATAAGTGCATGTCGTCCCTGGTTAACTACATCAGTTAACATGAACTAACAAGCATTTATTAATGTTTTACTAATATCTTTTTTTTAAATCAAAAGTGTATCTGCTAACATCAGCAACTAACACGATCAAACAAGTGAATAATTGTATTAATAACTGTTAACAATGTATCGCTTAATTGTATAAAACCTAATTGTATAAAAACAAGCCTGTTGAGGATTTCAAAAGTTGTTTGTGGCATTATAGACACATTGATAATTTAGTAGTTATAAATCGAATTGTTTGATTTTGTTGTTATTTTCCGTGATAAATTATGTTGGTGCTTTGGGGTGGAGATCTTCTCAATCCCAGCATCAGTGGTTTGGACTCAGATCTCACGGAGAACTTGAACCTCTGACAGCTCATTAAGACCTCTGCATCATTACTTGACTTAAACGAACCATTCGCCCTAAAATCAGATTCCTCACAGCAGAAAGATGTTCTGACAGACACCAATGAACCGAATCAAGCACCGACACAACTAGAGGATGGGATTAACTACCCATGCTAACCAAAGCTCTGCTGATTCACTGACGCCGGTAAAGCAGTGCAGACACTTATATACAGAATTATATTGGCAATGTAAATAAACTTTGCAAAGGTTTCAATGCTTTATATTTGCTCATAAAGTTTCATAAAGACCATGTCAGCAGGCCGGTTTCACACCCGTCTCTTGTCTTACAACCCACACATATAAGCATCAAGATATCTCAACAGAGTCTTGAGTTTAAGAGAAATCTTCTCGAGTTGAGAAGTTCAGTTCATTTACATGAATCACTTCATTATAATAAATCGATTCAAAACAATCAGATGGTTCATCATTCACAAATGTTCACTGAAGTCATGTGCCATTTAACATGCTTCAACATGTTTCCGTAAATATATATAGGTCAGTATTGCTATGTATTGTTCACTTCATATTAAATATAATTCTTGTGTTCATTTAGTGAAAAATTTTGATTATTTGAACCAAAACATCTTCTGGCAACAATGACTGAAAAGATGGTACTAAAACGAGTTTGAGCAAATACATAAATATTGGAGGTGAAATATATTTCATACATCATCAAATATCAAGTGTTTTTTAAGTCTGAGAAATGAATGACTTTGTGACTGATTTGCCCAGTTTTTCAGTGCTGTTGATTCAGTGAGAACGATTTGATCACAGCACGAGTTTTGGGATAAGGACACTAAAGAATACATAAATTTAGATGCAATCATGCAAATGAATGTGCACCGAGAGTCCTTTACAAACAAATCAGCTGTGCAAATGAGAAAGTAAAATCATTTCACCGATCTGCCTCCGTTTCAGCATCAGCGTCTCATTAAAGGCCAGAAACATGCGCTGCACAAGTGCAAGAACACTACAGGGGGCGATATAGCATCAATCGAATGTCTGTAAGTGACTGAGAAATCCTAAACATACGATTCCTTATCTGGAAGAGAAAACTGACCATTAAAAAAGACTCAAACTTGCATGGCATGCAAACGAATGATGCAATGTAATGCAGAGCTAGAAGAGACTGTGTTCATGTTCTTGTGTATAGTATGTTTTGGGCCTCAGAACCACATTTGATTGTGTTTTTAGGGAGACGTTTGTACAAAATGCAAAGTGGAAGAAAATCTAAATAAATCAACACTTTCTGCCATCTTCACAGTACAGTGACGTCATATCTCATGCATGGTTTCCAGAGACAAACATCAGCTCTAATCCAAACCCTAGTGAGTGACCTCGCTGTAAACATTAGAGATTGAAATGAAACACTCGTGAGCTGAAACAAAGCTCCACAACAGTAAGCTAACAGCTCAACATCCTCGACACAAAAATGCATGAATATTTCTTTAAAAAAAATAAGATATGTTAATGGGTGCCCATGCATGTTCCTCTACATGTATGCTATGGGATCCTATACCAGTCTGCTGGATGATAAAACGTGATATAATAGTCAGACCAACTGCGACCTTGTTGTCTAGCTGGGCAGCTCACTGGGTTTAGGATCAGAGCTCATGTTTCTACTTCTACCATCATTATACTAGAAACACAGAACATCCAAAAACAAACCCTACAAGATCCTCAATCATCCTGTAGAGTCCAGCACTCAGTGCGTGTCGTGGTTTGGGCTTGAGATGATTCCTCAGTCAAGTCTATATTCTTAACTACCATCACACATTAATAAACTCACCCTGCAGCTCTAATGATCTGTGGGCGGCTGCTAAAACTCAATCCTCCCACATTAGAATGAAGCGAAAGACGCCACGCTCACGTCAGAATTACTGCACAAGATCTGAACACTGACAAAGTAATGATACGCTTCTAGAGCAACGGTGAGTTTAATGAGGTTTAATGTGTGTCTTTAGCTTATTTTCAGATGTTAAAGATGTTATTTTGGCATCACTTCTGCAGCACACTATACTGTAGGTACCAATTTACCAGTTGTTTTTTACACAAGTCAGAGCTTTCATAATTTGCTAGTTTCCTGTAAAAAGTCCATCAGAATATTTATATTTCCCTAATGCAAAACAGTATCTGAAATGAGTAGCATGTTAAAATTTGTAAAACAGTAGGCAAAAAGTACCTGGATGACCTTCTGCTAGTCGCCGTTGGCTTGTTTAGTTTGGGACGCTTCACTGATTGCACAGACATTATTGGAAGAGAGCTAAACTAGATGATGACATCTTTGCCATTGTCCTCTTGCATTATTGATAAACTATTTTCCACTGTCACTGTATCTACTCCGATTCCTGTGGCGCCCCCTGGTGGCCTGGAGGTTGAACAGAGTCTGTGGAGTGTGGGATCTCTGGCTGAGTTCTGGAGGAGGGGCGTGGGTTCGGCAGATCAAGGGTAGAGTAGGGTCTCATTTCGATAGCCCATTACATTCCTGTAAAAAGTCCATCAGAATATTCCTATTTTCCTAATGCAAAACAGTATCTGAAATGAATAGCATGTTAAAATTTGTAAAACGGTAGGCAAAAAGTACCTGGATGACCTTCTGCTAGTGGACACTTTACTATCCCATGAGGCCACGGCAGAGTAATTTTGAACGGCACTAAAGCCATGCTGGTTTCGTCTGGCCAGAAGAGAACTGGCCCTCGGATTAGCCGATTTCTCCCAAGGTTTTTTCTCCATTCTGTCACCGATTGAGTTTTGGTTCCTTGCCACTGTCGCCTTTGGCTTGCTTAGTTTGGGACGCTTCACTGATTGCACAGACATTATTGGAAGAGAGCTAAACTAGATGATGACATCTTTGCCATTGTCCTCTTGCATTATTGACAAACTATTTTCCTTTTGACACTGTAAAGCTGCTTTGACACAATCAGTATTGTATAAAGCAATGACGCAACTGACGCCATAGGTCACATATAACACAAAGTCCACATCCACACATTTATACAAGAACAAAGCAAGTACATACTCCTCATCAAATGTAGTACTTTGTCACTATCAGATTTTAGATGCACTTCTTATCTTGTTCAGTACAAGCATCAAAACATCCTTGGGGAAAACATTACAACCTAAATTTAGTCAAGTTTATGCTTTAAGCAAGACAATTTGCCAACAATTTTCTCTGAGAGAAAAAAAAGAGGCATATCCTCCACAGTGTTTCAAGATGCTTTTAGAAGAAAATGACTTTCTCAACCACAGTACTCATAATGATTTCGACATGACATGAACGCAGCATCGTACGGCACATTTCTGCGTTGAACGTGTCACATGCTACACGCCCGGTATCACATAAAGTTCGCTACACACTCCGGCTGGTGAGGTTCTTAGTCTGTTTTTGCCTATGATTGAATGTATTCAGTTACAGAACATTCTACGCTACTCCATGACTACTGCATCTCCTCCGAGGCGTCCAGTGTAATGCCCTGAAGAAGAAAATACTGTGTTGCTCTGGCTGTGAGCATCAGCTGGTCAGTAGCACAACAGGAATTCAAAATAAACATGGAGACGAGTTCACAGAAGAGGCCAAACACTATCCCATACCTGGACCAAATAGCAGATTTCATCTGTTCTTACGGCAACCAGAACCCACAGTCTGGCTGCACGTTTTGGTGCCAACGGGGGACGCATCCCTCTCAGTTTCCTCACCTGTTGCTTTAGTCCAGGGATCAAATCCGTACATGCACCTCCCATCTTTATTCCGGACCGTTGGGTTCCCCTGTACTAAACTCCCAGTGCTGTTGCACTTCTTGGCCAGCGGCGGCGCCAGCGAATCTGGCGGGTGCAGAGACGTCAAAGAGAAGCTACTCAGATTATCCGAT
This sequence comes from Ptychobarbus kaznakovi, assembly GCA_027422405.1. Classification (NCBI taxonomy): domain Eukaryota; kingdom Metazoa; phylum Chordata; class Actinopteri; order Cypriniformes; family Cyprinidae; genus Ptychobarbus; species Ptychobarbus kaznakovi. The sequence goes on from JAPDDN010000226.1 coordinate 4,889, forward strand.
AACTGTTCCGGATTACTAGCTCCTCCAGCCCTAACCCCGGATCCAGTGTCCTCATCGGAGGGGTCCTGTGGGATCCAGTTAGGGTTTGTGCAGTCACTGTATCTGCTCCGATTCCTGTGGCGACCCCTGGTGGCCTGGAGGTTGAACAGAGTTTGTGGAGTGTGGGATCTCTGGTTGAGTTCTGGAGGAGGGACGTGGGTTCGGCAGATCAAGGGTAGAGTAGGGTCTCCTGACGGGGAGACGCCCTCCTCCAGCATGGTCTGCAGGCTGCTCACAGAACTGCCCGTGGCCAGCGAGGAGTTACTGTGGGACGTCTGCAGAAAGAAACAACAAGAGAGTCAAGAAGAGAGAGAAGCAAACCTGGATCTGGACATGAGAGAGGCTTAGTGACTCAGATCTGCAACTTTTGCAACTGCAACTGAAAATTTGCAACAACTGATTGGTGGGGTTTCCCCAAACTAAAGGAGTCAAGGGTACACAAGTCCACCTGGAAATCAGGTTTACACAAGTGTGCCGCACAATACTGAAAAGTGAAGCCAAAACATTTCGATCACCCCAAGTGGCTGGACCCAGTATAGGTCGTAAATGTAATCTAATGGCACCTGAGACAAACTAAATAACCACATTACACTTCAAATTATTTTTTTCCAAAGATGGTTTCCATCATTTTAGGTAGTTTTTAGCATGATGTCTGTTCAAGTGTTTGTTTTTTGAATAAGTTTGATTCTAGTTAGTTATTTGATGCTATAAAAATGGGCTGTGGTGTCATGATTGTGAGCTTGTGATTGGGTCTGTGGGAGTTTGGGCGGGACTTTGATACCGCGGCTCCACCTCACGATCACTACTGCGCAGACTCTGGCTCCAAATGAATCACTACTGCACAGACTCTGGCTCCAAATGACAAAATTATCACAAGATGACTTTTGACTTAATTTTTCTATAGTGGAAGGAAGTGGAGCCAGTTAGTAGCAAGTAAACCAGATATCAAGCCTATTGGATAAAGGTGGGCTCCCATCACATTTCAAAGCAGACAGTGTGGTACAATCAGTGGGCGGGGCTAAACAGGCAGTGTGGTACAATCAGTGGGCGGGGCTAAACAGGCAGTGTTGTACAATCAGTGGGCGGAGCTAATCCGGCAGTGATGTAGAATCAGTGGGCGGGGCTAATCAGGCAGTGATATAGAATGAGTGGGCAGGGCTAATCGGGCAGTGATATGGAATCAGTGGGCGGGGCTAATTAGCAGTGGGCGGGGGTAATCAGGCAGTGATGTAGAATCAGTGGGCCGGGCTAAACAGGCTGTGCTGTAGAATCGGTGGGCAAGGCGAAATGTAGAAGCAAGCGTTGATCTTCTGCGGAGGAGGGGTTTATCCACACTATTACATCATAAAGTGGCACATTCTACAAGCTGTCGTTTTGGCAGACTGGCTTCAATATAAGCTGATTTTAGACTAAAGAAAAAGTTTTGAGTTCTGAAAATTACAGAATGTTTTATAGTACAATGATCTCTTAGATGTCAAAAGATAAAGGAAATTCTAATTTCTCAGTTTATGACCTATTTAAGTGGATGACTGTTGGTCGGAAAAAGCTGCAAAATTGACCTCACTTAATGTCTGTAGTCAAAGTCTGTCTACCGGAGACCCCTTCATCCTTATGTTGGTATCCAGACACTTGACTAAGTCCTGATTGAGTTTGAACGGTTGTCTGTCATGTTGTACGTGTGGCGTCTCTTACCTGAGAGCCCATGACCCTGCTGTTGGCCCCTGGGGACCTGAGAGAAGCCCATGAGGCTGAAGATGCATGTCTGGAGACCGGCTGGGCCGCTCCGGTGGCTGGGCTGCCCTGGGGAATCGCAGCGGTGGTGGGGTGGAAGAACTCAGCCGGGAGATGAAAGAGAGGTGAAGACATCTGGTCGTCTCCTCCACTGCCATCTGCCACACACAAACCATCAGCCCTTTACAGCGGTACACAACAGGTGTTTTTACACTGCAGCTTCTTGTCCGAGTTAGGCTATGTCTTCATTAATCTTAATACATGTATATATGGAAATATTACCCACTTGTTGAGCGCACAGACCTGGGAAAACTTGATTTTCGCGTTGGTCTGAATGAAAATGCTAATTCATTCTTTGCCACTAGGTGCTGCTCTTGAAAAAGCTCATCAAACACTGAAATCGACCAATCATCGCAGATTAGTATCACGCAAAGGAGGGATTTGGAAATATTTATTGTTGCACAAATCGTTTGGGAGTCGTTGAGCAAATAAGGTAAAAATAAAGTTTCTTGACCTTGCATGCATGTCAACCTGTTGTTGGGGAATCCCAAAACCAAAATATGAACCTTTCATAACCCATAATAGGAGCATTTTAAAATGCTCGATCCAAACTAGCATTTTCCAGAAGTTTCTGATCCACACTGAAACTATTAAATTCATTAACAAAAAGCTCACTGAGATGGTATAGCCAGATATTTTCATGCAATTCTTCGGCAGGGTTAATATATTTAGGAAAATATAAATACATCAGTCTTTAAATGCGAGATGTTTAAAGTGTACCTAAAGTATACTTGCAATAGTTCCTCGTTAACACAATCAAATACACTTCAGTATATTTTCTTGGACTTTAGCTCTACTTCCACACAATTAAAGTGCATTAAGCACAACATTAGTTGTTCCAATATAGCAGACTTTACATATATCAGTATAATATACCAAAAGTACGATTGCGAGGTATTTTATTATTTACACAAAAATGTAAATGTATTTGTAGTATACATAGCAATACATAAATGCATTTCAAATACATTTTAGTGTATGTATTTTTCGCTAGGGAAACTACATGTGTTCAAACTGTTAGTTGTGTGTTTCCATTAACAGAGTTTTACAACGCAACTCTATATTAGAAGAAAAGTTTGGGAAGATAAACATTGATGCTGGCTTGAAAAAGCATAACCAGAAATTTTTAAGACGCTTTAATAGCTCAATTTTTTTTTAATGTTTTCTCCTGCAACCAGGCAGCAGTGTTGGGTGTTACTAATTACTAAGTAATTACTTACTTTAATTTAATTACTTTTCCCTTGAAAAAGTAAAGTAAGGGATTACTCTTATTTTTCTGTAATTTAACTACAGTTGCTTCTTATGTAATTGAGCTTAATACTGTGTATAGACTGTAGAACACTAATACACAACACAATAGTGGATTTAACATCATCGTTTACAGTTTAACCTTAAAGGTCCCATATTGTACACCTTTCTGGAGTTTTATTTTACGTGTTGATGTCCATAAGAATAAATATCTGCGGTTTAAGTACCAAAAACCATCTCAGTGTTATTTTTACAGCTGTTTTCTCAGGAGCTCTGCTGAAAACAGATCAACATGTCTTGTCTAAGTAATATTCATGAGCCTCTCTTCTGATTGGCCTGTTGTTTTCTGAGTGACGCACAGCTAGGCCAATCACAGGTAACTAGGGACATGTAGGGGCGACGTCACAATTACGTCACAGCGCTTGCTGCAAGTAGGGCGGTCATTTCCGTAACACCAAAAAGGAGGACACTTTGGGGCATTTAGTGAGGCAAGAATAATTGCATAGGACTCTGGTGTACTCGCAACTACAATACAATTTAGTCCATCATATCGATTCTATCATGATACAGTGATTCTGAAATAGCTACTCTATTCATTGCCAGACAACCATATATCGTGATGTAGACCTATGTGTAACAGAAGAGGCAAAAACGTGTTTGTTCACAGTATTTGTACTTATTCAAGACATTGTGGTGTCTGTTTCAAAAACTGACCACTGAGATGAACCTGTCTCGCAAAGTGCACAGTGCCTGAAAACATAACATTTCTGGACTTCCGGAAATACATAAATAAACAAATAATCTGGCACAGTGCCAGAAAACATAACATTTCTAGACTTCTGGAAATAATATAAATACATAAATACACTACACAGATAAACACAGTGTGCAAAATACATGAAAAGCATCTCTTCTGCTTTTTGATATAAATTTGTGCTTTTTTGTCCGGATTAAATGAGGTCTGGCGTGTTGGCGTGCAGCCAACACGTGGAGGCTTGTTTACGTTTTTAACCAATGATATATCAGATATTTATTTGACTCCGTTTTCAGCCAATCATTTGTTTGACCAGAGCTCTTACGACATTAGACGCTATGCTGCTGCGTCCCAGGTTTTTTTTAGGCCGATTCAGTGCAACTCCAAAAAGGAGGACGAATGAGTGTCCGGCTTGAGGCTGCGCCGGACGCCGGACAGGGGGCTTAAAAACCGGACTGTCCGGCCAAAATCTTGACGTATGGCCACACTAGCTGCAAGCTTGCTAAACAAAGGGAAAACTGCCCATTCAAAGTAACATAAGGAGCTTAAAATATCATCTTGTTGTGATGTTGCGTGCCAGAATCAACATAATACAGCCTTAAATTAGAAATGTGATCGTATACCTGCTGCCACAGCCAGACAAAAAAAACACAACAGCTGTGGTTAAACATGATAAAACAGAAGTCACAAGGGCTCGTGAAAAATCACAACTACTTTATGCATACTTTATGAAACTTACACGGTAGTTACATATCCCCTAGACCTCTGTTATCATGAAAAAAAGCAGTTTTGACAATATGGGACCTTTAAAATGCATGCTTTTTATGCACCCTTCTCACGTTAAATACTTTGGTGAATTAATAACAATATCGGTAACACTTTAGTGTCCGATTCTCAATATTAACTTAGCATGAATATTACTGGGATATTAGCTGGTTATTATTACTTAAAAAGCACATATTAATGGCTCATTCTGCAAGATCTTATTCTAAATCATTAATCCTCCCCAATTCTTAAACGTAATAACTACTCTAATAAGTATTAATAACAGTAATTAGGAGTATATTGAGGCAAAGGTTACTAGTGATAACTGGACCCTTATCTAAAGAGTGACCAGAATAATTTATAAAGTTATTTGAAAGAATTAAAAGAATAGTTTTATGTCTATCCTTGCATTATTAACTGGTTGATATATGATTTAGAAAGTCAGTTATTTGTTGGAGAGAGTAGTTTGTAGAGTAATCTACTTACACCGTTGAAGATGTAATTAGTAACTAGTATATAATTACTTTTTTAGAGTAACTTACCCAACACTGCCAGACAGACATATATTTCTAGGTGCACGTGTATGAACCCGTCTGATGTAAACGGCCTGTCAGAGAGCAGAATACACAGATGATGCCTGACCTCGGCGGTGAGCTGGAGACCGGAGCCCATGACCCGTCTCACGCCGCACATCTCGTCTGTCTCGGCCCGGGCTGCATGCCTCGCTCTGAGAGAGAAATCTTCTGCACACGAGCTGGCCTGTGCTCGGGTCAGCGCTGCCGTGCTCCTGTACAGAAACACAGCGCTTCATGTGCATCTCATACAATACACATTATATTTCTATAGCACATTTAAAACAACTGCCGTTGACCAAAGTGCTTTCCAGCATCATTACATACAGTCACACAAACACAATTCAACATTAAAATGTAAAACCTGATCCCTCTAATCAACTCCAAAAGCTCTACTAAAAAGATACAACTTCAATCTAGACTGAAAGCATCCTCAGATGGGGAAGATTTAATATGCAAGGGGAGAGGGTTTTATAGACGGGGGGCAGACGCTGAAAAGACCCTATCACCCTTCGATTTTAATCTCATTTCAGGAACATGAAGAATCCTCTGATTCCAAGATCTCAAGTTTCTTGAATTTTGATAAGGAATAAAAAGATCAGCAATATATTTTGGGGAAATGCCATGCAATGCTTTAAAAACCATCAACAAAACCTTAAATTCTATTCTAAATTCTACAGGCAACCAGTGTAAAGAAACCAGGACTGGAGTACTCCTCTCGCTCTTCTTTGTATGAGTCAAAAGTCTGGTTTAAGATGAGATAACTGACCCTGTGAAATACAGACTATTCATACTCTTTGTATACAGAATTACAGTACATCAGATGCGTGATGACACAAATATTCAGTGTGAATAAAGCACCCTTTTGACTCCAGATCCTCTGCCATTCCTCCTTGCAAAGAAAGGTGGACTATATGCTTCAGTTCTAAGTTGATATTTTAAGGGTCAGGCCCAGTCTGAGGTCCTGAGCACTCTGGAGAAGGTTTTCGTCCAGGATATCCCTGTACTTGGCCGCATTCATCTTTCCCTCGATTGCAACCAGTCGTCCTGTCCCTGCAGCTGAAAAAACACCCCCACAGCATGATGCTGCCACCACCATGCTTCACTGTTGGGACTGTATTGGACAGGTGATGAGCATGATATTAGAATTAAGGGCTTATATCTCATCAGACCAGAGAATCTTATTTGTCACCATCTTAGCAAACTCCATGCAGGCTTTCATGTGTCTTGCACTGAGGAGAGGCTTCCGTCGGGCCACTCTGCATACTACACTTTCTACAACTTTCTCCCATCTCCCGAATGCATCTCTGGAGCTCAGCCACAGTGATCTTTGGGTTCTTCTTTACCTCTCTCACCAAGGCTCTTCTCCCCGATAGCTCAGTTTGGCCGGACGGCCAGCTCTAGGAAGGGTTCTGGTCGTCCCAAACGTCTTCCATTTAAGGAGTATGGAGGCCACTGTGCTCTTAGGAACCTTAAGTGCAGCAGAATTGTTTTTGTAACCTTGGCCAGATCTGTGCCTTGCCACAATTCTGTCTCTGAGCTCTTCAGGCAGTTCCTTTGACCTCATGATCTCATTTGCTCTGACATGCACTGTGAGCTGTAAGGTCTTATATAGACAGGTGTGTGGCTTTCCTAATCAAGTCCAATCAGTATAATCAAACACAGCTGGACTCAAATGAAGGTGTAGAACCATCTCAAGGATGATCAGAATAAATGGACAGCCCCTGAGTTAAATATATGAGTGTCACAGCAAAGGGTCTGAATACTTAGGACCATGTGATATTTCAGTTTTTCTTTTTTAATAAATCTGCAAAAATGTCAACAATTCTGGCAATATGGGGTGCTGTGTGTACATTAATGAGGAAAAAAAATGAACTTAAATGATTTTAGCAAATGGCTGCAATATAACAAAGAGTGAAAAATCTAAGGGGGTCTGAATACTTTCCGTACCCACTGTATACAGAATTACAGTAATCGATGCGTGATGACACAAAGGTGTGAATAATAGTCTCCAGATCCCTAAAAGAAAGACTATATTTCAGTTCTAAGTTGATAAAAGGCAGCTCTCACAACACTAGAAACCTGTTTATCTAAAACTAAAGCTGAATCCATTTTAACACATGATATCTCATCACTCATATCACACCGTACCTATAGCATACTACACAGAATAAGATTTGAGAGCTGCGGTGGAGGAGAGGAGTTTCAGTCCATCACAAAAAGCATCATAGAATAATGAAGTATAGAAATACACTGCCCGTCCAAAAAAACGACTTTAGCTTTGATTACGGCATGCATTCGGCATAAGCTTCTGCAATGTCACAACATTTATTCCCGTCCAGAGTTGCATTCATTTTTCGCCAAGATCTTGAATTGATGATGTCGGACCGCCATGCAAAGCCTTCTCCAGCACACCCCAAAGTTTTTCAATGGGGTTAAGGTCTGATTCTGGACTCTGTGGTGGCCAATCCATGTGTGAAAATAATGCCTCATGCTCTCTGAACCACTCTTTCACACTTTGAGCCTGATGAATCCTGGCATTGTCGTCTTGGAATATGCCCGAACAGAAACATTGATGGAATAACCCAGTCATTCAGTATATTCAGGCTGACCTCATTCTTTGGGCACGTAACATAATCACCCATGCAGTAATTATCCAATGGGAGGATCTTACCTCTTTGCTTAGTTAAATCCAGGTGGTGATTTATTTTTTGGACGGGCAGTGTATAAAGCAGAAATCTGTTAGGATGATACTCTTTAGGCCCAGTTTTACTAAAGAGCAAATTCAATTCCACAACAATGCCAATGTGAGGGGAAATTTCTGCATAATGCGCAAATAAAAGAACACAGATGTAACATCTCCTTTACATATCGACCAATGCAATATACCAAGCACAGTGCAAATTAGTGTAGTCGCAAATAAACACGCCACAGTACGTTCAAAAGAATCGGAGGCCAAAAAAATTACGCTTTGACTCCTAGTCGTCTTTTATTTCCTGAAGTAAATTAAAAATAACATGGCTTGGCAAACGATAAGTTCGGATAATATGTGTCTCTGGAGCACAAAACCAGTCTTGAGTCGCTGGGGTATATTTGTAGCAATAGCCAAAAATACATTGTATGGGTCAAAATTATAGATTTTTCTTTTACTGAATGTAAACCTTAATTAACTGTCACCTTAATTAATCAGCATGATGACACACATACAGACACACACACACACACCGTCCGGTCCCTGTCCAGCAGCTGGTAGTCGCTGTGCTCGTCCAGGCTGATGTCATCAGGCAGCGCCGGTGAGGAGGATTTATCTGACAGCTGCTCGACCTCCGCCAGCCGGATCTACAAAACACTCACCATCACCGCAGGAAGCTGTCAAACACTGGTGCATGCAGAGATCTGAGCGCTCAGTCACATGACCTAGTGTGCGTGTGTGTGTGTGTGTGTGTGTGTGCGTACGAGTGTCTGTGTCTGTGTGTGTGTGTGTGTGTGTGTGTGCGTGTGTGTGTGTGTGTGTGTGTGTGTGTCTGTGTCTGTGTCTGTGTCTGTGTCTGTGTGTGTGTGTGTGTGTGTGTGTGTGTGTGTGTGTGTGTGTGTGTGTGTGTGTGTGTGTGTGTGTGTGTGTGTGTGTGTGTGTGTGTGTGTGTGTGTGTGTGTGTGTGTGTGTGTGTGTGTGTGTGTGTGTGTGTGTGTGTGTGTGTGTGTTGTGGGGGAAGGGGGGATTTTCACAGCCCGACAGCTTCAGGAAAAGTGCCGGAGCAACATCAGGACATGTTTATGGCCTTTATCGTCTTTCTAAAGTGTGTGTGGGATGTACTCCTCAGTGTGTCCCATAAATTTGTAACATCCTCCGTTCCAAATGGGTATCAAATGGGTAATGAGTATAATATTAAAATCTTCCTCCTATTGTCAAAGCTTTCTAACCAGATAAAATAGCAGTGGCATGATGTAGATTAGATGGCAACCTCTTTATATTAGGAGGCAAGGCAACCAGAAAACTTAGAGAGCACGTCCTGGATGCAGTACAGATCTGTGCTTTTGTGGCCCACTCCAGAGGATTTCAAACTGTTCTTGATGTGGCTGGGCAAACAGCAGGATGGGGCTGACTTCAACACCACCAAGGCAAAAGAGGTTTGCCAATGTAGTGCAATGTCACCCACACTACCTGCCTTCACTGTTGGGATAACAGCTTTCATTGCCATCTTTTTAATATCTGTATTCTTATGAAGACTTGGTGTAAGGCCCGGCTATCACCCAATGACGGCAGTTTAGCGGGTAAGGCCTTTTGCGTAACTGTCTTTCCTTTTTCAACACAACAAGATAAATGGAACACTTTTTCTCATATATTTTATCTCGTTATTTCATCTGAAAATAAAAGGTTTTATTTGTACATTAAAATTGAACGAATATTGATTATTCTTTTCAGCTCTTTTTATTTATCCGCTCATAGGGAAACTAATCGCTTAAGGCCCTTTTTTCACAGGTTCACGGACACAATTTAGGCCGGTCATCAATCAGAGGTAAATTATGGTTATGTATCAGATTTGCCGTTAATTCACACGACACAATCAGGACTGTAACCCCCTTGGACCCCCTCAGAACTTTAGCAAATTTACTTCAGTAAAGTTTCTTGGCCATTAAATTAGCAGATCAATGAAATGTTAGCTTTGGAGTCAAGTACTTGTTTAAATCTTAAATCAAAAGAGGGTATAGGCGTACCCGAGTTATCTGACAAGGTCGCCGTCCCTAAGAATTATTTACCGCCTCTGTCCAAGTAGACGAAATGATGCCGGATATTAGCCGTCGCTAAAACTACGCAGGCTTGCGGAAATACGAATCCACTAATCTATTAGGGAAAAGCTCTTAGAGGCAGTCAATCAAACGTTACTTTAGACCAGAAGAAGCAATAATTCAAAACTCCAATGTTACAAGAATAGAATCCTTAACAATAATTCAGGAATGAAGAATTTGTAGAAATTACTCTCAATGAAAATTACACACAGCGATGTGTGGGCATAACCTACAGGCTAGAACTTTGCTCATGTTTCTTATAAACCCAGTAATTCTAAGCCCACCAAATGTGGTATCTGATTATAATTAGACTTTAGTGCAACCAAATGGCTTCTTGGTATCCTGTGGCAGAATACATTTACATACAGGAGGTGGTTTGAATGGTGGGGGAGGGCACACCTAAGTTGTACACACTTCTCATACTTTAGATCTTTTAGCTTTTCATTATGATTGGGAGATGAGACATTTTACCAGGCGCACTGAGACATTTCATGATATCAAACATGTTAGTTACTTTTTTTACATACATTACATTGCATGGGTTTTTAGTGAGTTCTAGGTGAGGAGGAGAGGGGGGAAGAAAAGGGGGAGCAAGGGAAGATGATGAGACCGTATCAGGGTGTGAACACACTGTGTGTTGCGTCTCGGAGTCTGTTACTTCAAGAGATAGTTTTGTTGATTCAGGAGGGCCTTTTGTCCTCTCGAGGGGGGGGGGGGGGGGGGCAGACATACTGACACTCTCCACAATGAAGTTCAGAGCCGTATTAAACAGGCATGGTTTGGGAGACTCCTGAGTCTTTCATAACAAGTCTCATCCTTCCACAAAAGTTGCAACCAAGCGGGCTGTGTCACACACTCCTTTATAGCTGTGACTTGGGTACACACCGTCACACAGGTCCCTAGAGAGCTTCCATATAAGCTGCCTTCACATTCTGAGTTACCTGGCGGACGTGTGCCTCACACTGAAATACAAAAAGACACTGTAGAAGTATTGAGGCATGATCACACGCCACTGCAATGGTTGGGGCACGTGATAAGGATGCCTCCATGTCACACCCCGCAGAGTGCTCTACGGCCAGTTACACATGGTTGACGTTCACCTGGGGGGCCGAAGAACATATAAGGATCAGATGAAGAACGCCTTGAAGAAGTGTAAGATCACCCGAGGACCTGGAGGATGTTGCTGCTGACCGCACACACACACACACACACACACACACACACACACACACACACACACACACACACACACACACACACACACACACACACACACACACACACACACCACACACACAATAAAATAATATTTGTACATTTTTAACAATTTAATAATAATAATTTTATTTTTATCGACAGAAGAGGACTGTAAACATGCAAATGTGTAATTAAATTATTGAAATGTTAAGTTAAAATCTGAGGGGGACTTATACAAGGTCTAAGAGGTTCGGCTGATAAAAAGACTTCGGGAACTGTTGCTTTAGGAAGTGTTAGGCATCCTCACCTCTCCTGATTGGCTCCTGCCGTCTCGTCTGATTGGTGGAGAGCAGTAATGGTGGAACACAGATCCTGATAGATTATCAATCATCTGCATTTCTCCATCCAGCGAGTCCTTCATCAGCAGAGAGACTCTCTCCAGCCACTGGTTCTCCTGCGTCTCAACACACACACACACACACACACACATACACACACAGACAGAGACACACACACACACACACACACACACACACACACACACACACACACACACACACCACACACACACACACACACACACACACACACACACACACACACACACACCACACACACACACACACACACACACACAACACACACACACACACACACACACACACACACAGACACAGTCAAACTTCAATTTGTTTAAACCTGGCTTTTGTCAAACGTTTTGATTGTTTGTTTCCAGTAAAAGCCTGTGTCGGTGTGTATCTGCAGTAGGGCTTGAACGACTTCTTTTAAAGTCGACTTTTATGTGATGAAAGTCAAGTCGACTAGTCGCTGATGACGTCATTAATGAACAAATAAGTCTGGAGCTGTGACACACTGCACACATGACTATTGCTCCTATAACAGCTTATTTTGATCAGTTCTTTAGTCGTTATATTTCTCACCTGCTCGTTCTAAATCAGATACAGATAAGTAGTAAAGTAAAGATTACAGTCATATGAATGCATGCATTAGTGAGAGCGGTTGCGTGTGAATTAATTCTACCTGCAGCGTCTCTCTACTAGTAGTGAAGCTGTGGGATTTAGTTATTAAGAAATATATGCTTGAACTTTTCAGTTTCTAAGCTATTTTACCCAGAAATCACAGAATTAATTTCTGTGCTGATTGATTCTGTGTGCGTGATCTATTGTACGCACTACTGTCTGTAGCTATGTGTGCGTTATATATATTGTACGCGCTACTGTCTGTAGCTATGTGTGTGCGATCTGCGCGTGATGTATTGTACGCGCAACTGTCTGTAGCTATGTGTGTGTAATCTGCACGCAATGTATTGTACGTGCTACTGTCTGTAGCTATGTGTGTGTGATCTGCGCGTGATGTATTGTACGCGCTACTGTCTGGAACTATGTGTGTGTGATCTGCGCGTGATGTATTGTACGCGCTACTGTCTGTAGCTATGTGTGCGTGATGTATTGTATGCGCTACTGTCTGTAGCTATGTGTGTGCGATCTGCGCGTGATGTATTGTACGCGCTACTGTCTGTAGCTATGTGTGCGTGATGTATTGTACGCGCTACTGTCTGTAGCTATGTGTGTGTAATCTGCACGTGATGTATTGTATGCGCTACTGTCTGTAGCTATGTGTGTGTAATCTGCGCGTGATGTATTGTACGCGCTACTGTCTGTAGCTATGTGTGTGTAATCTGCGCGTAATTTATTGTACGCGCTACTGTCTGTAGCTATGTGTGTAATCTGCGCGTGATGTATTGTGCGCGCTACTGTCTGTAGCTATGTGTGTGTGATCTACGTGTGATGTATTGTGCGCGCTACTGTCTGTAGCTATGTGTGTGTAATCTGCGCTTTATGTATTGTACGCGCTACTGTCTGTAGCTATGTGTGTGTAATCTGCGCGTGATGTATTGTACGCGCTACTGTCTGTAGCTATGTGTGTGATCTGCGCGTGATGTATTGTACGCGCTACTGTCTGTAGCTATGTGTGTGATCTGCGCGTGATGTATTGTACGCGCTACTGTCTGTAGCTATGTGTGTGCGTTACAGTGCAGCAGCGCATTCGATTAGATCCTGATTAACTTACCTGTACAATAAGTGTTAAAAACTGTTCAGTTTCCAGCATCCAGTAATATAATCACACATGTCTTGTGGAGCGCATTCAGAGTATGAATTAGTTTGGAAACGGAGCGTAAATGTGGATTTATTATCCTATTGCGCCCTCTATAGGACCAGCGACTAGTCGACTTCAAGCTTAAAGCGTCATGCAGAGCACTGAAGTCGACTAGTCTGTGTCAACTAGTCTGAATGTGAGCCGCACCTGTGCCGGTGAGTAGAGTCTCTGGTTCTGTGTGAATCCACTCTGGCTGGTGCTGGTCTGAGAGTGAACCGAAGCCATCGCCGCCTGTCTGTTCCCGAAGCCTCCCGCCGGCCTCTCGCCCCCATCGGCCCCGGTCGGTCGGTCCAGACCTCCCAGACAGCACAGACCACCCTGCGCCAGCTCCATCTCAATCTCCGCGTCCATCTCCGCGTCCTCCTGCGCCTCTTTGTTGGAGTCATCCAGGTGCTTCATCAGCACGGCCACCACCACATTAATCAAGACGAACTGAGCCGTCAGAACGAAGCTGACGAAGTACATGGGCGAGATGATCTGCAGGCTGGAGTTACACGAGTAGCTGTCGCCCGGCGGACACTCACGCAGCGTGTCCTGTGAGCAAAGAAACACTAATGACTAACGATTTTCCATTTCAAAATGATCATTTAGGGAAGACAGTGCAGGCAAAAACACAGTGCTTTCATGCACCTACCAAGGGCTTTTTGGTTTTTCATAAAGTGTGTGTTTTTTAGTGGGGAAAAAACATCCAAAAGACACTGTTAAAGGGTTAGTTCACCCAAAAATGAGCCTGTGTTTTACTCCCCTTTGAGCCATCCTAGGTGTATACGACTTTCATCATTCAGATGAATCCAATTGGAGTTATATTAAAAATTGTCCTGGCTATTCCAAGCGTTATTATTGCAGTGGGTGGGTGTTTCTCTTTAACAGTCCAAAACACATTAAATAAAGTGCGTGCATAATAAAATGTGCCTCATATGTCTCCGGGGGGCCTCCTGTAGCGATTCAATGCAGTACACCTATGCATATGTTAATAAAGTTAATAAAATTAAAACTTGAATGTTGTAAAGCTAGAGATCAAAAACGATCCACCCGCATGCCTCTGCTCAATGACGGTGCCTGGATCAGCTGTGATCGATGACGTCACTCCCAGGGAGGCATGCCCAGGCCTGTTGTACACGCCCCCGTCCCTTGGCTCCGCCCCATGTCAAAACAGTGGCACAAAGTGAGACGCGCAGAAACGTGAAGCGCAAACCGGTATTGCACGCTCAAACTTGACTGAAACGCAAAATAAAAGCAGCGTTGCAAATAAATTCGTAGATATGGCCATAGAAAAGATGCATTGCAAAATCATTGCTTTTGCTCGGTTTCATTTATATTTTGCAATTCTTTATTTTTGTTTACAGAAAGCAAATTTATTTTCTCAATACTTTCATTTTCGTTTGCAAAACTTTTTTATTTTGCATATATATATATATGTGGCATTAAATTGATTTCATACACCCGCCCACTGCAATGATTGGAAGTGCCAGGACAATTTTTAATATAACTCTGATTGTATTTGTCTGAAAGAAGAAAGTCATATACAGCTAGGATGGCTTGAGTGTGATTAAATAACAGGCTAATTTTCATTTTTGGGTGATCTAAACCTTTAAGTGTTTCTTTTAAAGCACTTTATCTATTTATGTCAATAGATTTCAAATACAATACATATTTTTAAAAGCAGTTTTCTCCTACACTGAGCCATCCATCTTCACTTCAGCAGCACTTACACACATCAAACTATACATTTGTATTCTTGTCTATATCATGAAGGTTTTTACAGAGGGATGTGTTCATATGTAACTTGCTTTATTATGTACAAAATATAGTTCCCCTAAAAATTGTGAAAATATATTGTTTTCTGAATTCCCAAAATTCCCTAAAATATTTGTGTCCAATATTTTAACAAAACATTTTTTTTACAAGATTTTTGAAACTGACTTCATCCAGTGTTCAGATTTTTGTATTAGAAACATATGCAAATTAACGCATATTTAATTAATTAATGCATCATTTGAATATTTAAACCTAACATTTTTGAAAAGTTGTAATACATTTTTTTTCCCGAAATGATCAATGTAATCAATCAACTGGGTAAGTGAGGCGATAACTATTTGTTTAATTTTTTTTACCATTCACCTCGCCTTAAAATACAAACCAAAATCAGCTAAATCTCTCTCATGCATCACGCGTGCCACATCTGTCGCGGTTTCACACACTGTCTGTTTTTGCTTCAGGTGAGAAACCATAGGCAAAACGCTGTTACGAGAGATTTTGTTCTATTTTTATTTCAGACTAATGGAAATAAAACCTCAGAAATACTCATTTAAGTGTTTGTTTTACTGCACCTTGTTTATTTGCGTCTGTATATTTTTAGTTTTAATCCATACTGCAAGGCTGTGAGTTTTTTCTAGACATCATCAGCCGTTAATTAACACATTTATTCCTTTAAAATTTACATTTTAATTAATATCTATTAAACTTGAATGTTATTCCCTCTCCATATTCAGAAGGGTTTTACTGAGGGGTGTGTTCATATATCAAACGCCTGATATATATTTAGAATTTTATTCCTATAAACATGGTGAAAATGTACAGACCCGATTCCAAAAAAGTTGGGACACTGTACAAATTGTGAATAAAAACAGAATGCAATGATGTGGAAGTTTCAAATTTCAATATTTTATTCAGAATACAACATAGATGACATATCAAATGTTTAAACTGAGAAAATGTATAATTTTAAGGGAAAAATAAGTTGATTTTAAATTTCATGGCATCAACACATCTCAAAAAAGTTGGGACAAGGCCATGTTTACCACTGTGTGGCATCCCCTCTTCTTTTTATAACAGTCTGCAAACATCTGGGGACTGAGGAGACAAGTTGCTCAAGTTTAGGAATAGGAATGTTGTCCCATTCTTGTCTAATACAGGCTTCTAGTTGCTCAACTGTCTTAAGTCTTCTTTGTCGCATCTTCCTCTTTATGATGCGCCAAATGTTTTCTATGGGTGAAAGATCTGGACTGCAGGCTGGCCATTTCAGTACCCGGATCCTTCTTCTACGCAGCCATGATGTTGTAATTGATGCAGTATGTGGTCTGGCATTGTCATGTTGGAAAATGCAAGGTCTTCCCTGAAAGAGACGACGTCTGGATGGGAGCATATGTTGTTCTAGAACTTGGATATACCTTTCAGCATTGATGGTGCCTTTCCAGATGTGTAAGCTGCCCATGCCATCAGAGATGCAGGCTTCTGAACTGAGCGCTGATAACAACTTGGGTTGTCCTTGTCCTCTTTAGTCCGGATGACATGGCGTCCCAGTTTTCCAAAAAGAACTTCAAATTTTGATTCGTCTGACCACAAAACAGTTTTCCACTTTGCCACAGTCCATTTTAAATGAGCCTTGGCCCAGAGAAAACGCCTGCACTTCTGGATCTTGTTTAGATATGGCTTCTTTTTTGACCTATAGAGTTTTAGCCGGCAACGGCAAATGGCACGGTGGATTGTGTTCACCGACAATGTTTTCTGGAAGTATTCCTGAGCCCATGTTGTGATTTCCATTACAGTAGCATTCCTGTATGTGATGCAGTGCCGTCTAAGGGCCCGAAGATCACGGGCATCCAGTTTGGTTTTCCGGCCTTGACCCTTACGCACAGAGATTGTTCCAGATTCTCTGAATCTTTGGATGATATTATGCACTGTAGATGATGATAACTTCAATCTCTTTGGAATTTTTCTCTGAGAAACTTTCTGATATTGCTCCACTATTTTTCGCCGCAGCATTGGGGGAATTGGTGATCCTCTTCCCATCTTGACTTCTGAGAGACACTGCCACTCTGAGAGGCTCTTTTTATACCCAATCATGTTGCCAATTGACCTAATAAGTTGCAAATTGGTCCTCCAGCTGTTCCTTATATGTACATTTAACTTTTCCGGCCTCTTATTGCTACCTGTCCCAACTTTTTTGGAATGTGTAGCTCTCATGAAATCCAAAATGAGCCAGTATTTGGCATGACATTTCAAAATGTCTCACTTTCAACATTTGATATGTTATCTATATTTTATTGTGAATAAAATATAAGTTTATGAGATTTGTAAATTATTGCATTCCTTTTTTATTCACAATTTGTACAGTGTCCCAACTTTTTTGGAATCGGGTTTGTATTTGTTTTCTGCCTGTTGACAGTGTTTTCTGATTAATGGTGATATAAAAAGATAAATTAAGCATTTAAAAGTATGATCACTGGCAGCTTGTGGATATTAAAATAAAGGAGGCACACTAAACCGTAGTAATACCTACTCTGATGTTTCTTTGTTTAGCTGCTCAATAAAAGACTGCATTATACACGAGCAGTCAAAATATTTTGAACAGTAAGATTTTTCAATGTTTTTAAAATAATTATCTTCTGCTCACCAAGCTTGCATGTATTTGATCCAAAATACAGCAAAAACTACGGTGGCCCATTAGTGCACAACACAACGCAATTATAAAAAAGCAAATATATGCTCTCAACACAATGAAATTAAAACAGCAAACGTAAGCTCTCAACACAATTAAATTAAGAAAGCAAACATAAACTCTCAACACAATGAAATTAAAAAAGCAAACATAAGCTCAAAACACAATTAAATTAAAAAAGCAAACATGAACTCTCAACACAATGAAATTAAGAAAGCAAGCATAAGCTCTCAACACAATGAAATTAAAAAAGCAAACACAAGCTCTCAACACAATGAAATTAAAAAAGCAAACATGAACTCTCAACACAATGAAATTAAAAAAGCAAACATGAACTCTCAACACAATGAAATTAAGAAAGCAAACATGAACTCTCAACACAATGAAATTAAAAAAGCAAATGTAAACTCTCAACACAATTAAATTAAAAAAGCAAACATGAACTCTCAACACAATGAAATTAAGCAAACATAAGCTCTCAACACAATGAAATTAAGAAAGCAAACATAAGCTCTCAACACAATGAAATTAAGAAAGCAAACATGAACTCTCAACACAATGAAATTAAAAAAGCAAACATGGACTCTCAACACAATGAAATTAAGAAAGCAAACATAAGCTCTCAACACAATGAAATTAAGAAAGCAAACATAAGCTCTCAACACAATGAAATTAAAAAAGCAAACATAAGCTCTCAACACAATGAAATTAAAAAAGCAAACATGAACTCTCAACACAATGAAATTAAAAAAGCAAACATAAGCTCTCAACACAATGAAATTAAAAAAGCAAACATGAACTCTCAACACAATGAAATTAAGAAAGCAAACATGAACTCTCAACACAATGAAATTAAGAAAGCAAACATAAGCTCTCAACACAATGAAATTAAAAAAGCAAACATAAACTCTCAACACAATGAAATAAAAAAAGCAAACATGAACTCTCAACACAATGAAATTAAGAAAGCAAACATAAGCTCTCAACACAATGAAATTAAAAAAGCAAACGTAAGCTCTCAACACAATGAAATTAAAAAAGCAAACATAAGCTCTCAACACAATGAAATTAAGAAAGCAAACATAAGCTCTCAACACAATGAAATTAAGAAAGCAAACAAACTCAACACAAAAAAATTAAGCGACAACACAACATAAATGCTCCCGACCACTAGGGGGCAGTAGTTCTACAGAAATGGGCAATTGTGCGCATGTCTCGAACATTACTGGGCGCCGCTGGGCTGTCTGAATAGTAAAATAATCTCTGGTCCAGTCTTGCCAGGGTCTCGGTTTGCATTCGCGGGTAAAATTACATAGACTTGGGTTGCGGTTTTATGGGCTACTTTTATAATGTACCACGGCCGCATAAAGCCTTAGACTGATGTGTATAATACTTGGAATATATACCAGGCAACTTAAGAACAGAGAGACTGATGTCACAAACTATTACATGACACGAGTTTCACCCACAGCATAAGATGTTAAGCAGAAATACACGTGACAGCAGCCAGTCAAAGCATGCATGTCTCTTATTAGGCTTCCACGTGTCTCTGTTTATATGAATAGCACAGTTTATTCTACAACATAAACTCAAACACACGTGAAGCTCATGGTAATTTCAGTGTCACACTTTATCAATATCCAGACCCAAAACACGTTGTTCATTTAAAAATCAATAACACATAGTAAGATCAATCTTGTGGCGTCTTGAGGAAGTATCGGTTTTCACTGCCAACACTGCCCCCTAGTGACAAGGAGCATGGTGGCTTAATTGCATTGTGTTGTGAGCTTATGTTTGCGTTTTTAATTTTGTTGTGTTGAGAGCTTATGTTTGCTTTTTTAATTTCGTTTTGTTGTGCACTACTGGGGCACCGTAAAAAAACAGTAACATTGAGAAATATTTGTACTATTTAAAATAACTGTTTTGTATTTTAATATATTTTAAAATGCAATTAATTCCTGTGATCAAAGCTACATTTTCAGCATTATTACTCTACCAGTCGAATGCATACAATAAAACAATAGGTTCAAAATTTCACTCACCTATTGCTTGAATAAAAAAATGCATCCTTCTGTCCTTTTTTGCAGCAAATGTGTCTATGATCAATTAAGGCTTATGCATCATCAATTAAGGTCAGCCACTCAGTTTTGCTAAATAATTACTATTCTAAAACATGCAGGCGGAAGATGGTTTTATGACCAGATTAGGCATGGGCCTTCTTTTGTTTTTTTTATTTTTAGCTGCAGCTTTGAAAATTAGTCGGTGATTAAATATTCAATATCTCTCCATTGTGATTGGTTGATAAACCAAAGGAGCATAGTCTTCTTCGTGATTTTTTTTCTTCTTCTATATTTAAACCAAGGAGAAATAGAGCCACTCTGCTGACAAAGTCAAATAATCAATGGTGATTGGTTCATTTTTAATCAATGAAGGCCAAAGTCTCCAGCTATGTATTGTGCATCCCTCCTCTCTTAGACGTCTATAGATGTTCATGTGTAATAGCAGCAGTAAAACACATGGGATTCCAACTTCAGTAATATTTGCAATGGTGAAATGTCAATAAATACACATTCTGAAGACATGAATTTAATAACTTGAGATTTTATTAACATTAAGCTACTTCTTCATTTTTTTCCACCTTAGAATTGAGTAGGCTGTGCCTCCCCTGACGAGCCCCCACTGATTATGATATCTGTTAAGTTACATTTTTACCCTATTCGCCCAAATTATGAATCAATACAATCTTTATCAAGCAGCACAACAAATCACTAACTCGCCGATTATAGACGGTTTCATCGAGCGCAGGCGTCCGGACCGAAGGTAACTTCCGGTCTGTGTTTGTATATTGGGCTGTTAGTGGCGCCGGCTACAAACACAGTTAAAGTCATGAGTAATGAAGTTGGGCTCAGGTTGTTGTGCTGTGGGATGTGTTTCACATACATACATTTATTTGTGGCGACCCGCCACAATATCAAAACTTTTCCAAAAGGCTTTGTAGAATAAACATGAGCACGTAATGCACGTTTAAAAAATCAAAACGTGATATATCACTGTATTTCTGAAGAAACACTGTCTTTAGAACATGTTTTCATTTCATCTTGCATGTTATATGTCTGATAAAGCAGCGTTTGTAAGCTCAGTTTACAGCCGTTACCAGGCGCAAACCTCTAACGTTAACGTTATTTCTCCCGCTTTTAAACGTCTCCTGCTGGCAGAGAGTGAATTTGCATATTTAATAAGTCCGTCCAAGTAGTTATCGCTGCATCTTAGTCCATATGATTTACGAAGCAAACATATTTAGCTTGTTATAAAAAAATAATCGACTCCAGAGGGACTTAGCTGTGGTTATTGATTATATTTGGACGTCTACCGGAAGTTAAGTTAGGGCCACAAACACGCGCATGCGCAGTAACGTTTGTTCATGTTGTTGCCGTTGAAACCGTCTATTGAAAAGAAAATGCACAACACTCTGCATTCAAGGACTGTGACTGAATGCAGCTGCTTTACGGTCTTTAGTTTGTGGGTTGTGTTCATATAAAGACTCAGTGACCGCAGCGTGAGCTCTACCTTCATGATGCCGTTCCAGTTATCTCCTGTAGACACCTGGAAGAGTGTGAGGAATGCCATGCCGAAGTTTTCAAAAGTGGCGTGACGACTCATGCCTTCACACGGGTATTCAACATTACACACTGAAACACAGAGAAACATCCAGTTATCTCATGTTAACTAATCACATGTTATTTGAATGTCTCCATATTCATTCATAATGCTCACCAAGGCTGCAATTATTTGATCAAAAACACTGTAAAAACAGTCGTGCTGCACAACATTTTTGTGGAAACTGATGCATTTTATTTTTTAAGGATTCACGGATGAATAGAAAGTTAGTAGAACAGCATTTATTTGAAATATAAATATTTTGTAACATTATAAACATCTTTACTGTCACTTTTGATACATTTAATTAATGATTATAAATTAATAATTTCATTCTAAATGAATAAAATTATTAATTTCTTATTTTTTATAATATAATATAATTAATATATTAATTATAATATAATATTTAAAACAAATAATATATATATATATATATATATACTATATAAAATAAAATTAATTAAAATCAACAATTAATCATTAATAATAAATAGAAATCTACTGTAACATTATAAAATATTTACTGTCACTTTTGATCAATTTAAATTAATGATTATAAATTAATAATTTCATCCTAAATGAATAACAGTATTAATTTCTTAAAAATAATAAAATAACTAATATATTTATATTATATAATTAATAAATCCATTATAATATAATATTTAAAACAAATAATACACTAAAATATACATTTAAATAAAATATACAAATGAAAAAAAATATATATGTAAAATAAAAAAAAATATAAAAAAAATAGTGCTTTAGGACTGAAAAGGAAATTGTTTTATCTCACCCAAATCTCCAAAAAGCTCGACTCCGAGTGCGGCGTAGATGAAGAACAGCAGAACAAAGAGCAATCCCAGATTCCCCACCTGAACAAAACACACACACACACACATGCACACGCACACACAGCAGTGTTTGTGCATCCGTCGTGGGGCGCTGAGCTCGTCTGAGGCAATAAAGCAGCCGTCAACACTCAGAAAGAAAGTCATTTAATTCCCAGAATGAGGTTTGTGTTGGTCAGGCGCTCACAGCTGCTTTATTGCTCATATTCAAGGTTAATTCATTTCCATTAGACGTGCCGGAAGCCCATCTGAGCCCGGCGAGAGCTCGAGAAAACAAACACTTACTCACAGTATTCCTCACAGATGCTTTACTCAAACACACACAGTGGTTTTATATAAATATAGATTTGAAATCGCATGAATTAAGTTACTATTGACACATTTACAGGAGTGAAGTGTGATCATCGGCACAGTTAATGCAGTGAAAGGAGGTTTGTAGATCGACGCCATCTGTTTAATGTGTTTGTGAGTGTGAAATGAGTCAGCCATGTTGAACACTCAATGACTCTTGAAACAACGTGATGAGAACAAGTCTAACGCTTCATTCACACACCAGACACTTCTCTACCACTTTAGGACTGAACGTCATTGTGTAGATGCTGAAATCAGATATGTCTGCTGAGACACAGTCATCGATGATATGCATATGTATTTCTAAGGCTCTAACTGATAGACATGATCAGCTTTGCTGTTAAACCTGTTTCACACTCAATCTACTGCATGTCTTCTGTTGTCGGACTGATAGTTTAGAGTATTTTATCCAGTTAAAGCTCTTTTAGTGCAATTGTACAAATGTCCAGCTTCGGGTGCTGATTCTTGTTTTTTTCTGCTGTTAATTCTGGAAATGTTGGGATGTTTTTTTTTTAAATTTGAATAGAATGAAAACTAAAAGACTTACATAGAGAACATAACAATTTTACACTTTTATCCACTAAATTATCTCATTTCAAATTTGATGCCTGCTACAGCTCTCAAAAAAGTTGGCACGAGAGGTAACAAAGGGCTGAAAAAGCCAGACATTTTTGAAATAATTCAGCTGGGAGAACATCTAGCAACTAATCAAGTTAATTGACATCAGGTCTGTAACATGATTAGCTATAAAAGGGATGTTTTAATGAGGCAGCGTCTCTCAGAAGTAAAGATGGGCAGAGGCTATCCAATCTGTGAAGGAAAGATTGTGGAATACTTTAAAAACAATGTTCCTCAAAGTCAAATTGCAGATGCTTTGCAAATCTCATCATCTACAGTGCATAACATCTTCAAAATATTCAGAGAAACTGGAGAAATCTCTGTGTGTAATGGACAAGACCGAAGACCTTTGTTGGATCTTCGGGCCCTCAGACGACACTGCATCACTCACCAGCATGATTCTGTCATTGACATTACTAAATGGGCTCAGGAATACTTCCAGAAATCACTGTCAGTAAACACAATCCACCGTGCCATCTGCAGATACCAACTAAAGCTATATCATGCAAAAAGGAAGCCATATTATGTGAACATGGTCCAGAAACGCCGTCGTGTCCTGTGGGCCAAGGCTCATTTAAAATGTTTCAAAGTGGAAAAGTGGTCAGACGAGTCCTAATTTGACATTCTTGTGGGAAATCAAGTACGCCGTGTCCTCCGGGCTAAAGAGGAGGGAGACCTTCCAGCGTGTTATCAGTGTTCAGTTAAAAAGCCAGTATCTCTGATGGTATGGTGGTGCATAAGTGCATACGGTATGGGCAGCGTGCATGTTTTGGAAGGCACTATTAATGCTGAAAGGTGTATAAAGGTTTTAGAGCAACATATGCTCCCCTCCAGACGACGTGTATTTTAGCAGGATAATGCAAAACCACAAACTGCAGCTATTACAACAGTGTGGCTTCGTGTTAGAAGAGTCCGGGTGCTGAATTGGCCTGAACGCAGTCCAGATCTTTTACCTATAGAGAACATTTAGCGCATCATTAAATTAAAAATACGTCAAAGACAACCACGAACTCTTCAGCAGCTGGAAACCTATATCAGGCAAGAATAACTCCAGAAACTAATAACCTCGATGCCCAGTCGTCTTCAAAATGTTTTGAAAAGGAGTTGCTACACCATGGTAAACATGCCCCCGACCCAACTATTTTGAGACCTGTAGCAGGCATCAACATTTATATGTATTCATTTAGCAGACACTTTTAACTAAAGCGACTTACAATTGAGGAATATAATAAGCAATACATTATAAAGAGGCAAACGGACACAGGAGGTGCTTGTATTACAAAGTTATAGGCATTGTTCAGAGAAAATTCTAGCCAGACAGTGAGAGGTTAAGGGAAAGATAACATGTTATATATATATATATATATATATTTTTTTTTTTATGATGAAGTCAAGTGATGACGGAAGAGATGAGTTTTCAGGTGTCGCTTAAAAGTTGTCAGGGATTCAGAATTCAGGATGGGGGTGGGAAGTTCATTCCAGCAGCCAGGAACGGTGAATGAAAATGTTCTGGAAAGTGATTTTGTGCCTCTCTGTGATGGTACCAAGTTGTGCTGCATGCTGTTTGATGAAAGGCCTGATCTTTCTGATGTTGTGCAATGCAAACCTGCAAGATCGAGCAGTTTTTGCAATGTGGTCTTTGAAAGTCAGCTGGTCATCAAAAATAACACCAAGATTTCTAACTGGACTTGATGGGGTAATTGTAGAAGAACCTAGCTAGATGGTGAAATCATGCTGTAGAGTTGGAGTGGCAGGGAAGACAAGAAGCTCAGTATTTGCCAGGTTGAGCTGTAGGTGATGTTCTTTCATCCATGCCGAGATGAGCCTGAGATCCGTGCAGCTACCGGTGGATCGTCTGGTCGAAACGAGAGATCGAGCTGTGTGTCATCAGCATAGCAATGATATGATAAACCATGTGCTTGTATGATGGGACCCAGTGATGTAGCGTATGTGGAGAAGAGGAGGGGTCCAAGAACCGATCCCTGAGGAACACCAGTGACCAATTAATGTTCTGTGGATAACTCCCCTTCCCAAGCCAAGCAGCCTGAGATCCGTGCAGCTACCGTTGGATCATCTGGTCGAAATGAGAGATAGAGCTGTGTGTCATCAGCGTAGAAATGGTAGGAGAAACCATGTGCCTGTATGATGGGACCCAGTGATGTAGTGTATGTGGAAAAGAGGAGGGGTCCAAGAACCGAGCCCTGGGGAACCCCGGTGACCAATTGATGTGCTTTGGATACATCCCCTCCCCAGGCCACCTTGAAAGACCGACCAGTGAGATAGGATTCAAACTAGCGAAGTGGAATCCCAGTGATGTCCAGTGATGAGAGGGTGGTCAGGAGGATCTGATGGATCCGTGTCAAAAGCAGCAGACAGATCCAGCAGAATGAGGACTGATGATTTTGAATCAGCTTTTGCAATTCGCAGGGATTCAGTGACAGAGTAGTGCAGTCTGAGTTGAATGTCCACGTCTGAACCCTGATTGGTTAGCGTCCAGTAGATTATGCTTTGACAGAAATTAGGATAACTGGTCGAAAACAACTCGTTCAAGCGTTTTGGCTATGAATGGAAGGAGAGAGACAGGTCTGTATCTATCTGTAAGTGAAGTGATTAATGTCGGGTTTTTGAGCAGTGGGGTTACCCGAACCTGCTTGAATGCAGTTGGGTATCAATTTGAAATGAGTTTATTTTGTGGATACAGTTTTATAATTAATCAGTTTAAACGTGTGTTATATTTTATATGTTCTATTGTGAATGAAATATTGCCTAATGTGATTTAAAAGCCGTTAAGTTTTCATTTTATCCAAATTTAAAAAAAACGTCCCAACTCCCAATATTTCCGGAATTCGGGTTGTAAATATTGACTGATTTTGATCAAGTAAACATCAGAATAACTACAAACCCGATTCCAAAAAAGTTGGGACACTGTACAAATTGTGAATAAAAACAGAATGCAATGATTTGGAAGTTTCAAATTTCAATATTTTATTCAGAATACAACATAGATGACATATCAAATGTTTAAACTGAGAAAATGTATCATTTTAAGGGAAAAATAAGTTGATTTTAAATTTCATGGCATCAACACATCTCAAAAAAGTTGGGACAAGGCCATGTTTACCACTGTGTGGCATCCCCTCTTCTTTTTATAACAGTCTGCAAACGTCTGGGGACTGAGGAGACAAGTTGCTCAAGTTTAGGAATAGGAATGTTGTCCCATTCTTGTCTAATACAGGCGTCTAGATGCTCAACTGTCTTAGGTCTTCTTTGTCGCATCTTCCTCTTTATGATGCGCCAAATGTTTTCTATGGGTGAAAGATCTGGACTGCAGGCTGGCCATTTCAGTACCCGGATCCTTCTTCTACGCAGCCATGATGTTGTAATTGATGCAGTATGTGGTCTGGCATTGTCATGTTGGAAAATGCAAGGTCTTCCCTGAAAGAGACGACGTCTGGATGGGAGCATATGTTGTTCTAGAACTTGGATATGCCTTTCAGCATTGATGGTGCCTTTCCAGATGTGTAAGCTGCCCATGCCACACGCACTCATGCAACCCCATACCATCAGAGATGCAGGCTTCTGAACTGAGCGCTGATAACAACTTGGGTTGTCCTTGTCCTCTTTAGTCCGGATGACATGGCTTCCCAGTTTTCCAAAAAGAACTTAAAATTTTGATTCGTTTGACCACAGAACAGTTTTCTACTTTGCCACAGTCCATTTTAAATGAGCCTTGGCCCAGAGAAAACGCCTGCGCTTCTGGATCATGTTTAGATATGGCTTCTTTTTTGACCTATAGAGTTTTAGCCAAAATGAGCCAATATTTGGCATGACATTTCAAAATGTCTCACTTTCAACATTTGATATTTTATATATATTCTATTGTGAATAAAATATAAGTTTATGAGATTTGTAAATTATTGCATTCGTTTTTTATTCACAATTTGTACAGTGTCCCAACTTTTTTGGAATCGGGTTTGTAGTAATATTTCCAGACTGAAACAGCTCATCTTTACTTGATTCTCCATCAGTAATTTTTTTGTCTCAAATCTGATCATCATGATCTTTTGAGGAGCGTTTGTTACTTTCACTGTTCCCCAGTGGAGGAATGATCTTCATCTCACATCTTCTGAGGAGCGTTTATTTCTTCATCTCTCAATCATTATATGTTTGGATCATTTACATCTCTTTTTACGGAGACATATTATTGGAGATACAGAGTAATGGCTGACATTTAGATCATTTTATGAGTATCTGTTGTACTGTTATCTCATTTATTTACATTACAAGCATCATAAATACATCATAGAAATATCAGCATTTGCAGCAAAATTCATAATTTTGCTCAGTTTGAGTTTCTAAATGAAGCTGAGCTGTTTTTTTCCTCGATATTCTCACTGTATCAGACTATATGAGCCATAAAAACGTGTGCGTGTACGTGTGTGTGTACGTGTGCGCGTTTGTGTGTGTGTACGTGTGCATGTGTACATGTGTGTGTGTGTACCTGTGGTAACGCCTGTACCACGGTATCGAGCAGCGCTCTCATTCCTGTGGCCATCTTCAACAACTTCAGAACTGTGAAATTGAGAGAAAAACACACTGAATGTCACGAGAGAGACGGAAACATCTCAGAGAAGCTCAATCTGAGTCTCTCTAAAAGAAGATCAGACAGAAACATCCATTAGAGGCAGGACTGACGTTTCTAATACATTTAGAAACACTTCACTTAAAGCCTTTATGTATAATGTTTTCAAAAGTATTTTAATGCATTAATAACACCCTGTAATGCTCCTTGTTTTGCACTGAATGATTTCATAAATAACTGTAACCACAGTTATATTATATTATACAATGTATCTATTTATTGTTACATGTATGCATTAAAAATATAATGCATTAAAACACACAACAAACTATAAGGCATCTGCAATTATAATACATTTTAGTTTTGGATACATTTACATTTAGTCAATTATCCAAGCGACTTACAAATAAGGAGAATAGAAGCAATCAAAATCAACAATAAGTCTCCGTTAGCTTAACACAGTACACGAAGCAGTTTTTTGTATGATATAATAAATATAAAGAAAACAGATAGAATGCAAAAAGAATAGAGCAAGCTAGTATTAGAGGCCTATATATATATATATATATATATATATATATATATATCATAAATAAAAAGAAAGAAAACAAATAGATAGAATACTAAAACAATAGAAAAGCTAGTGTTTTTTTTTTAAAAAAACAAGCAGAAATAGGACAAAATTATTTATGAACATACATTAAAAAAATTATTTTTATAATACATTACACATAAAAGCCTCAAGTGTTACCATAAATTTCACAAATAATAAAAAAACTAATTTTCAAGTACCATATTTAATTAAATGGGATTTTTTTTTAAGTACAAAGAATGAAAAAGTATTTTCTTGCAAAATGCAATCAAACTATTTTTATTTTATTTAATATGAAAAAATATTTGTATACAGTGTAAATTTTGATATACAAAGTATATTATTTTTATAATTACTGATATTATTATATTTTCAAAATGTTTTAATTAGTAGTTATTTCCTGTCCTTTAAAAGGTGGTCTCACATTATAAATGATAAAAAGCACATGGATCCAGATGAAACACTAAATAAACAATAATAACCTCCTCGGTCAATTACTGTCCTTCAAGGTCCAAATTGCATTTAATACATAGAGCTCCTGAGGTTTCCCATCTTATGAAATTTTAATTGCATAAGTGATTTTTTATGTTGTTATCTCCGAGTTCCCGCGGCGTGTGTGTATAAGCGAGCGTGCTCACCGCGGGCGATGCGCAGGACCCTCATGATGCGGATGATGGTGGGATTGATGGGAAGCGAAGCGCTCATTTCAATCTCCTCCAGAATGATTCCCATCACAGACAGCAGAACGATGGCCAGATCCAGCTGATTCCACCTGAGGACACAGAGCTCATCACGGACCTGATCCTCCGGAAGCACGGCTTGTGTTATTTCAGTCGTGTGCTCACCTGTCCTTAAAGAAGCGTCTGAAGCCGAACGCCACGAGCTTCAGCACGGTCTCCACCACAAACGTGGAGCTGAAGAAGTAGTTGCAGTATTTCAGCGCCGTCTCCAACGACTGAGAGAAAGCAGAGAGAAGAAACTCAACTCCAGACGGACTTCTGTTCAGTCTGATTACAGACGATACTCCTCCGAGCGAACAAAGATTCATTCGAGAAAAAACAGCAGGATTAATGCAGCAACTTAAAAAATAATAATAAATGAATACACACATATATATATATACAAAAAAAAATATAATAATATATATATATATACATACACATGTATCAGTTAGTTGCCAAGACAACATTTCTCATTTTAAATGAATTTAAATTAATGTACTAAAATAACTCAAAATGAAATTAGTTATATACTGTAAATATATACAAAAAAAACTAAATTACTAAAATGTTTAAATTGAAATTAAAACATTAAAATTAAAAGTCAAAATTAAAAACTGATTCAAATTATTAATACAAAATATAATAAAAACATGAAAAGATCCCGCAGTGTTCCTGAATATGTCATTATTGGGGGGGTATGCTAATTGTGAATGAGTGTGCTCATATTTAAGAACCAATAATGAGGAATTCATTAACATTCAATTAACTATGCTAATTTTCTTAACGTGATACTAAAATAACTAAAATCATAAAAATACAAAAATTGTATAAAATTAAATTAAATAAGAAATTGTTAAATTTCCATTTTCAGAAAATAAAATTATATGGACACATTTTAAATAAATAAATAACAAAATGAAAATTTCAAGTGTGGGTGTGTGTATACACATATATATATATATATATATATATATATATATATATAGTGCTGTCAAACGATTAATCACAATTAATCACATACAAAATAAAAGTTATTGTTTACATAACATATGTATTAGTGGTGGGCCGTTATCGGCGTTAACGTGCTGCGTTAACTTGAGACTCTTATCGGCGATAAAAAAAATATCGCCGTTAATCTATTCTCAAAGTTGGGTTGGGAGCTGGGTCTATACTACGCAAGCTATGATGACTTTCACCCTGATATTTTAGCGCGGATGTATACCTAGCCGAATTGCACTGTAGGGGGCGAGAACGAGTCTTCGAACTAGAGGCTCGCAGTCCGTGATGGACAGATTGTTAACGGCTGGTCTGTGTGGTAATACAATCGGGCAGGACATCCAAACGCTCACCTATCATTCATCAACCTCAAATATGGCTTTTCATCTGAAAGATGTATGTAGTAGCAACTTTACATGGCCGCTCAATATGATGTTAACCTAGAGAAATGTGCGCTATTGAAGTGTTTGTGTGGAAGCGCGTTTGCGCAGGACAGGCTCCGGTGCGCTCACTTGCTCTTAAAATCTCCGTCATTCTTGGTCATACAGATAAAAGTAGCCTAATACATCTTTCGAATCTGTAAAGAGTACGTTTATTTGTGTGCACTCAGAATAACAACGAAACGTTGCGCTTTTAAGCAAACAGGATGCGCTTTAGGTCTCATGTGATCTTGAGCGAGAAACTTCAAAACTCGAATATACCTAAAAATACAGTACATAGAAAAATATATCTATAGAGAGTGAAATGTCAAAAAAAAAAAATAGAAGACGTGTGTGTTAGCATGGATGATTTACATGAAATTTAATCTGTGCAACACTGTGCATAATAAGATGGCTTTCAGTTCAATATAATAACAAAAAACGACATTTTGGGTTTTTATTCAACTAATAAGGTGGGCACGCTGTGATCTGTACTATATTTTTACTGTAATTGACAGTTATCAAAAAAAAAAAAAAAAACAACAATTGTCAAACTGGAGGAACAATTTTCTCCAGTTTTTTCATGGATTGGGACGGGAAGAGATTAAAGTTTGTGATGCATTTTGGAAACAGGAGATGAGCCCCGGTCTAATGCGCCACCTGGCTTGAGAAACCCGTTCTCAAAGACTTACTTTTAGTCATTATTTGGGTAGCACACATATTCTGAATGCCTTCGGCAGAATTCAAATGAGCCATTTTAATCTAGATTAATCTAGATTAATTCCAAGATTAATCTAGATTAAAGTTAAATTAATCTATGCCCACCTCTAATATGTATGCATACTGTGTATATGTATTATGCATATATGTACATTCATATAATTTATATTATTTCTGAATATAATATATATATAATAATCAGTGTTGGGGAGTAACTAGTTACATGTAACGGAATTACGTAATTTAATTACAAAATAAAAGTAATTGTAATTAGTTACAGTTACTAAGAAAAGATGTGTAATTAAATTACAGTTACTTATGAAAATGTTAAGGATTACAAAGAGGGTTACATCTGATTTTTTTCACACACACTCCTACATACAGATTTAATTGATTTCTTTCATAAATTGCAGTGACTGCTCTAAAATATGAAACACCAATGTTTCAGAAGTTTATAAAATTTTCCGATAAGTCTTATATTTCCTATATGGGTTTATGTATATGCTTTTTTTAAGATTAACTGTTTTTTTCTAAGGCATCATTAGATTCCAGTGTTTCATGTCATAAGCTATGCAACGATTTGATTTCAAAATCAGTATCATAGCTATTAAACTATTTCTTGTTATGATGATTTTAAATTTGTATTTAACCTCATAATGATTTTAAAGTAAGTCTGATTTTGAGGTGGCTGTGCTTCAAAGGGGACATCAGATGCCCATTTTCCACAAGTGGGTATGATTCTTTAGGGTAATCTTGAAATGGTCTCGGTGGGCGTGTAAAAAAACACAGCGACTCGTTTCGGTGTATATCTCTTTACATGCTAATGAGCTCTGCTCACCCCGCCCCTTTCTTCTGTGGAAGAGCAAAGGCGATTTGCATATAATCATAAAAACATATAAAGTGGGAGACTTACTTCTTCTGGAGGTGCAGCTGGATCATGAACAATGGTTGCTGATCCATCCTTTAGTTTTAACTTTTTAACAAAACTTGCCTTGAATTTTCCCTCATTCAGAAAGCAGAAAGAGTAAAATGATTTGTGCAGCAAGACAAACTAATTTAGTGAAAGTGAAGTGACGTGTGGCCAAGTATGGTGACCCATACTCAGAATTTGTTCTCTGCATTTAACCCATCCAAGTGCACACACACAGCAGTGAACACACACACACACACACACACACACACACACACACACACACACACACACACACACACACACACACACACACACACACACACCCGGAGCAGTGGGCAGCCTTTTATGTTGCGGCGCCCGGGGAGCAGTTGGGGGTTCTGTGCCTTGCTCAAGGGTCTCACCTCAGTCGTGGCATTGAGGGTGGAAAGAGCGCTGGTTATTCACTCCAAAATCAAAATGGCTTGATAATTGAGACTGTTTAGGCTTTTGGGGGATTAAAAAAGGAATGCATTTTTACCATTGTAGGGTTGTTGTGTCCACACACTGCAAAGACACACTTATATGCAAATTAAGATATTTTGCATCCAATGTCTCCTTTAAAATTTTAATATTATCATCTTAATTCAAGTGATGAAGGCTTTCGAAAGTCTGACTGTAATTAGTGTTAAACACTACTGTAAGTTTAACCCTGCCTGCTTTACATGTTTGAAAATAATTAACAGTGGAAAACCTTAGAAATTTAGAAAAGTAATCAAAACGTAATCAAATGTAATCAGTTACTTTACTTTTATAAAGTAATTGAAAAGTTACACTACTTATTACATTTTAAGTAGGGTAACTTGTAATCTGTAACCTATTACATTTCCAAAGTAACCTTCCCAACACTGATAATAATATACAAGATAAAAACTCATTCAAATTATGAATACAATCTATAATCGTATCCTCAATGGCACTAAAATAACACCGGCTCCAGACCAATCAATCGAAGCGAGTGTGCAGACCGCTGATTGGCTGCGGGTCACGTGACGGTGCCGCTCACCTGTGGTTGGTTGTAGTGCTCCAGGCTCATGGTGATCACATTGATGCAGATGATGAGGGTGATGAAGAGGTCCAGATAATGACTGGTGCAGAACGAGTGGATCATCAGCCGAACGCGACCGTACGAGGAGTAATACGGCAGCCGCTGCGCCTCTGAACACAAACACAGCCTTCGTTATTATTAAAGGAGATGTTCACTTCCAGAACAAAAACGTACAGAGTCATCCAAGATGATCACGTCTTAAATAAAGCATGTTTTTGAGGAAAACATTTCAGGATTTCTCTCCATATAGTGGACTTCTATGGTGCCCAAAATCTCCAAAATACAGCTTCAAAGAGCTCTGAACGATCCCAGCCGAGCAAGACGGGTCTGATCTAGCAACACGATCGTTACTTTATAAATATAATTGTTACAATGTGTGTATATATATATATATATATATATATATATATATGTGCGTGTTGTCTAGTGTGAACTGTGATTTTTCTGGTTCAAGACTGTTAGGGTACGTCTATAAACTCACATCTCATTTTATCCTCCAACTCCAAAATCATCCTTCATAGAGCCAATCTATAGCTATTCACACTTAGTGCAAATAACCATTGCCTTAAGTGATTACAGTATAAGGTGATTAGTCTGATTAGCATGACAAACACACACTAAGAGACATCATGTATACTCAAATTGAAGAATACTGTTGTTTCAGGTTTCTGGATTTATGTTTATTATTGTCATATTACACATTTTGCGTTCTGCTCTTTTTGTGTAGATTTCAAGTATTTTAGTTCAATAAAACCAGCACATAATCTGTAACAGTTTTACTGATTATAATGAGCATTATATTGGTTTTAATGGAAAGTGTAAATGTAACTCTACTGCTAATTGGTCGTAAAACTAAATAAAAATATGAAATCCTAATGTAATATGTCCCAAAAGACACTACAAGAAAGCATTATTTAATTGTTTTAATGATTAAAATATGATATTTTGTACTGGTATTTGTAATGGAAATCATTAGAATTTCTGAGATGGTTTCTATTGTTTTTGTCAACAGGTTCACCATGTGTTTTGTGATGTTATCTGCCATAAATGCAACAGGATAGCTGTAATATTGTGAGATATAGCGACAGTTTCTGCTGTAGTTGTGGTGGTCCTATTTGGGAGAAAATCCAGGGCCGTTATTTACTCCCAGTCAGTCCCGGATTATCTGTAACGTTTTGTTCTGGAAGTGAACTACTCCTTTAACATCACCTACACTGTTGATGCTTTGACGGGAACACATGCTGATATTTCACTGACAGCCGAAAGAGAGATGGATGGATGTAAACGAGGGTGAGATGAAGGATGGATGAAGGAAGAGGAAACAATGGGGTCAGCGCTGATGAATGTGACCCAGGATCTCAGAGAGATAAACGAGTGAGAGCAGCAGACGACATGGGAAGATGAATAATAATAATAACAGACGAGAGAAGCAGAACAGATGAGAAACTGAGTCTCTTACTGCGCCTCCTCTTCTCCATACGCTTCACCCGCTTCTCCTCCCTCCGCCGCGCCTCCTCCACCTCCTGATGCTGCCGGCACTTGTGGAAGTTCTCCACCACCACACCGACAAACATGTTCAAGACGAAGAAGCTGACGATCAGCAGGAAGGAGATGAAGTACAGCAGCATCCAGGGGCTGTTATTGATGACGGGCTGAACACAGACGGAGTTAAAACACTCAACGCTGAGAGACACAGCCGGAATATTACAGATACAGAAGAGGAGTTCATAGTTTTGTTCATCAAGGACGCATTAAACGGATCAAAAGTGACATTCAAGACATTTATAATGTAACAAAAGCTGTTTCAAATGAATGCTGTTCTTTTGAACTT
>JAPDDN010000226.1:42500-100000 GCA_027422405.1 Ptychobarbus kaznakovi
CCATGAAGAACCCAGTCACAAACACACAGAACCACACTGGACCCATAGACAGTCTCAACCTCAGAGACACAAAATGGCTCTAAATAAATTCAATACAATTCATAAAAAAACAATGAAGAAATCTGGTGAAACAATAGACCATCGCTCCTAAACATAAAGGTGCTTCACGATGCCATAGAAGAATTTTTTTGTCTAAATGGTTCTATAAAGAGCTGTTCTGTGTCACAAAAGCATCTTTGTGGTGAAAGATTATAAAAAGGTAAGAAAGATGTTCTTTTAAAGAACCTTCGACTGTTCTTTGTGGAACCAAAAATGTTTTTTTCTATGGCATCAAGAGCCGTTTAAAACACTTGTTTTTACAGCATTGTGCATTTCATGAGTTCACACTTACATATATTTAGCACGAGTAACGTAATTCGTATTTGGCGAGTATGGTAACACGTTGTTGGCGTGCTGTCCTTGCCCGAACCCAGAGTACCCCCCCATAGTGTGGTGAGGACATTAGTGATAATGGTGGTGGAGGGATGCTGATTAACCATCAAAATAGTAGAGGTATGTCAGCTGTATTTATATCCGTGTATTTATTAACTTGATTGCTAAGTGTCTAATTAGGTCAAGTATCTGACGTGCTCCTCCCGAAATTTGTTAATGAAACATCATTAAAAATAGTCCGATAATTTTGGTTAAACAGTTTTTCTAACGACTCAACTTGGGGTCAAACTGAACATAATATAAGGGTTAAGCATCATAATACTGACTAATAATTAATGATCACCGAATGAACCTGTGGTTAGTTCTTCTTCAAAGGACTAGTCCAGCGACTTCAGGCCTGCAGAGTTTAGCTGCAAACACACCTGCTTGTAACTTTCTAGTGATCTTGAAGACATTGATTTGCATGCTTAGGTGTGTTTGATTAGGGTTGGGGCTAAACTCTGCAGGACACCGGCCCTCCAGGACCGAAGTCGCCTGTGTTACCCCCTTTCCACCAGCAGGAACCAGGTGCTAGTTCGGAGCTAGTGCTCTTGCCGGTTCTTAGTTGGTTCGAGCCCTTTAAGAACTGGTTGCTTTTCAACAGGCTAGAGAGCCAATACAGAGCAAGGTCTTACGTCACAATACTTTTCATGTTTTGGTTCACTAGCGCGGCACAACAGGCTTGTTCGAGGTGCATCAGTGCCACACAGACAACACACTAAAGCACCACGAGAGCAATCCAAAAGCATAAAGAGCAGTCTGGTTTCCAATCGCTCCCGCAGCACCCCGATGCCTCGCACCGACCGGTCCGTGCAGCACCGATCCATCCCGAACAAGCCTAAACAAACTATCAACAATGGCGGACGTTGCATTGCTATTGATGTTCATGGCTTTGCGAACCTACATCGGCATCCAAACACGGCGAATCAAACGTGTTCACGTTTAGCTGCTAATTCAAATATGGCGGTTCAAAGGTTCTGTTAGTCTTGTTGGTTCAGGTAACCCCAGCCCCTGATGCAAGCGGTTCTTCCTTCTAGCCCAGCAATGTTTTGGTTCTACTTATGAACCGCTTTTCCTGGTTCGGAGCTGGTGCTTTGGGTGTCGAAAGACAAAGAACCGGTTTGAAACTAGGCTCTGGCTCTGAACCAGCACTGGAACTGCTTTGGTGGAAAAGGGGTATCACTGGACTAGTTGGTCTAGTGTATCTTTCCCTGGAGGGCCAATCTGCTGCAGAGTTTAGCTCCAACCCTGATCAAACTCACCTACCTGTGATCTTATGATTCTAATGATCTTGAAGACTCTGATTAGCATGCTCAGGTCCACAGTTTAGCTCCAACCAGCTCCAGATCACACCTGCTTGGAAGTTTCTAATCCTGAAGACCTTCATTAGCTGGATCAGGTGTGTTTGATTAGGGTTGGAGCTAAACTGTGCAGAGCTGTGGCCCTCCAGGAATTGAGTTTTTTGACCAATGGTCTAAAGCAGAGATCCCCAAATCTGGCCCACGAGATCCACTTTCCTGCAGAGTTTAGCTCTGACCCTAATCAAACACACCTGAGCATGCTAATCAGTGTCTTCAGGATCATTAGAAAATCACAAGTAGGTGGGTTTTATCAGGGTTGGAGCAAAACTCTACAGCGTATTGGCCCTCTATGGCAAGATTTGAGGAACCCTGGTCTAAAGGAAACCCTGGTGAGGCTGGTTTGTGACTAGTTGACCCAACTTATTAGTTGTTCACCTGAGCGGGCGTAATGTTCTCAGCAGACGGAGCACCCGCAGGACGCCCAGGATCTTCGCTCCGCCCGTCATCGACACCACAATATCAATCAGAGACACGAAGACGAGAAACCCGTCCAGAATGTTCCAGCTGCTGCGCAGATACGGCCGATCCCCCAGATACAGACCCATCGAAACCACCTGAGACAGACCGCATACACATCATGCAGAATATTAACCCTTTAGAGACTGGACATTTAATGGAAGAGTTTATTGAAGCTTTAAAGTTTGCGTATACACTGTTTTTGGTTGAGCATCATATTTGATATATCAGGATTGTATGGCTCATATAGTCTGATATAGTGACAACATAGAGGGGGAAGAAAAGCACAATTTTATCCATAAACTAATAATCTGAAGAGATAAACGCTCCTCAGAAGATGTGAGATGAAGATCATTCAGTGAAAGTATAGCTTCTGGAAACAAAAGATCCTGATGATCAGATTTGAGACTAAAACATGATTGATGGAGAATCAAGAAAAGCTGAGCTGCTTCAGTCTGGAAATATTACTACAGTTAAACTGCGTTTACATTGCAAGTCTTAATGCACAAATCCAATCTTTTGCCCATATCCAATTGTTTGGCCCGTCTGTTTACATTCACTTTAGACACGACTGGTCTCCGATATCTGTGTTTACATTAATTCCTGCCCAAAAGGATTGGCTGCAGTGATCGCTTTACTATGCTCATGGTAGACCCTTGGGATTTAAATGACCATGCTATTCAAATTATTTATATAATTCCCGGCAAATGGCCATTATTATTTGCTAGCATGGACAACGGCTGTCATGATGTTTTGCAGCACAAAATCTGACTGAAATGTAAAACGAATGCATGCACTCAAGTGCGAGCAAGCGAGCAAGTGATTGTCAAGCATTGCGATCAAGCTTGTCGGTTTAATTACAGTTATCACCTCATTGCTGAGAAATATAATGTAGCTTTTAGATGTTGTATTTTCAGTTGCTTACCTATAAATAGTTTCCATCTCAAAATGCGAGCGCATACAGCACGTCGGCATTAAAACGGCATTAAAAATCTCTATGTGCACACTTGTCGCCCTCACATTGGGAGTTCTGTGGAGAATCGGACATAAGTCGGATGTCCAGATATCGGATGTGTATCTGATTAAAATCCACATTTGGAAGTGGCTCAGATCAGATGCAATCAAAATCTGATTTTGAGCTGGTTTCACTGTGTCACTCCTGCCAGACAAGGCTGTGAGAGAGAGAGAGGAACGTACCAGGCTGCCCTGACAGATTCTGGGTCTCTCCAGAGCCACTGTGATGCAGTTGAGGAAGATGAAAGATCTGTGTCAGATGTGAGCAAAAAGATGTGTGCCAGTGTAAACGCAGCCTTATTCTGACATTTATTTGATGCAAATCAGTCAAGATTTAACATCAGAAAGACACTGAAGCAGCAGCTGAAGCCGGACGCTTCTACAATTACAATAAAAGAGATTTTACTGGATTAAAAACGCTATACTATAGTATCAATCAGACGACAGAAGTCATGGAGTAGACCTGAGTTAGCTGACATCTGTGCAATCTGAATAGATCCCTCACCCTGATTTTGAGTCGAAATATCGGAGTTTGATGGACATTAGACCTTTGATATTGAGAACTGGAGATATATGGAGTGATTTCTTCTTTGTCAAGTCAGCTATTCTAGCTCTGTATGATTATACAGTAAGTTTGGTGACATTTTCTGTGGCTGTCTGCAGACCCGTGCCGATACAGACCGGCTTTTTCTCTCTGCGAGCAGTTCTGACAGCATCACCAGAGTTTACCATGGTAAGGTCTGACAGGTACAGAGAGAGAGACCTGCTGAGCTGCGTTTGAAGCTGATTTCACCTCAGAGACAGAAACCTACAGGACACCGACAGCCTCCCTGACGCTTCAGAGCTTGACTACAACAAACTCCACTAACAGCACAACACTCAGAGTGTGCTTTACACTGGAGACGGTTTACTCCCAGCATGCACAGTGACAGTGCTTTCATTGGCTTATTTGCTAACAAGACTGATTTTAAAATGATCTAAACGAGCCGGATAATCAGTGTGAGCAGCAGACAGCTCCGCTGAGACACTGTAATGAACACACTTACTGCTGAACCGCCTCATTGTGTGTGTGTGTTTGTGTGTGTGTGTGTGTGTGTGTGCGTGTGAGTGCGTGTGTGTGAGTGAGTGAGTGAGTGAGTGTGTATGCGTGTGTGTGTGCATGCGTGCGTGCGTGTGTGTGTGTCTGTGTGCGTGAGTGTGAGTGTTTGTGCGAGCATACGTGCGTGAGTGAATGTGTGTGTGTGTGTGTGCGTGCGCGTGCATGTGTATGTGTGTGTGTGTGAGTTAGTGAGTGAGTGTGTGTGTGAGTGTGTGTGTATGTGCGACCATATGTGCGTGAGTGAGAGTGTGTGTGTGTGTGTGTGTGTGTGTGCGTGTGTGTGTGTACGGGGTGTGTGTGTGTGCGTGTGTGTGTGTGTGTGTGTGTGTGTGTGTGTGTGTGTGTGTGTGTGTGTGCGTTAAATACAAATTCAGTTGTATTAAAATATGTCATGACATGACACCCATATCTATCCATATATACTTGCCTAAACAGATGGGTTTATGATGTGCATAGTTATAGATTACACTCCTCTACACACTCATTACTACATGGTTGCTAGGGTGTTCTGGTGGTTGCTAGGGTCTATACGAGGGTGTTTTGAGTTGTTGGTAACACAAAGGTTAGTGTTCTTGTCGGTTCATAATGAGGGTGTTCCTGTCTGGTAGTACTTAGTGATATAAAGGAACCTGTAAGAATATCAATGATGACTGGTGTAGAGATCAGCAGAAGTAAACGTGAGGTGCTCAGGTGAGCCGTTACCTTGACGGTCATCTCGGCCACAAAGATGGCAGTGAAAACGTAGTTGGAGATGGTGAGACAGACTCGCTCCTGACGGGAGAAGAGAGGGAGACGGTCAAACAGGGAACAGAATGAACGTTACAGCAGCGGCGGCGGCGTGAGCTAATGATACAGCAGCGCTAGGAATGAGACGCGTGACTTTTACAGCGGGGTGAAATATCCTGTGATTATCCTGCAGGAAATGTCACATTCACACGGCTGAAGCGCTGTCAGTCATTCAACACCACTGAGACCCTACCGGACGAGCGCTTGCTAGCGCTACACAATCAGAGCACGTGCTAGGGTGTTGTGGGTGGTTGCTAGGGTGCTGTGATGGTTGTTAGGGTGTTGAAAAGTTGTTAGGTGTTTCGTATTGTAAATTGTTCTTGTTGGTTGCTAATTGGTTGCTAGGGTGTTCTGATGGTTGTTAAGGTGTTGTTGAAAAGTTGTAACTAGGCTGTTTTTATTGTTGATAGATAGTTGGTAAGTTGTTCTTGTTGGTTGCTAGGGTGTTCTGATGGTTGTTAAGGTGTTAAAAAGATGTTACTAGGCTGTTTTGTATTGTTGATAGATAGTTGGTAATGTTTGATAATGTTGGTACATGGTGGAGTGTTCTTGTTGGTTGCAAAGTAGTTGCTTGCCTATTCTGATGGTTGTTAAGGTGTAGAAAAGTTTGTGATGATTGGTGGCGGGGCCGAGAGCCATGGGACTCGAGACCGGTGAGTGGTGCAGGTGTCGTTCATTATCATTAACTCCACCGGCCTCGCTCCGTTCCCACGGCCTCGGCCCCGCCCCACTCGTCACAAGTTGTTACTAGGGTGTTTTGTAATGTTGGTACATGCTGGAGAGTTCGTGTTGGTTTCAAAGTGGTTGCTAGGGTGTTGTGGGTGGTCGCTGGGGCGTAGAAAAGTTGTTACTAGGGTGTATTTTTATGTCGATACATGGTGGAGTGGTCTTGTTGGTTTCAAAGTGGTTGCTATAGTGTTGTGGTTGGTCGCTAGGGTGTTGAAAAGTTGTTAGTAGGGAGTTTTGTAATGTCGATACATGGTGGAGTGGTCTTGTTGGTTTCAAAGTGGTTGCTATAGTGTTGTGGTTGGTCGCTAGGGTGTTGAAAAGTTGTTAGTAGGGAGTTTTGTAATGTCGATACATGGTGGAGTGGTCTTGTTGGTTTCAAAGTGGTTGCTAGGGTGTTGTGGGTGGTCGCTAGGGTGTTGAAAAGTTGTTACTAGGGTGTTTTGTAATGTCGATACATGGTGGAGTGTTCTTGTTGGTTTCGAAGTGGTTGCTAGGGTGTTGTGGGTGGTCGCTAGGGTGTTGAAAATTTGTTACTAGGGTATTTTGTAACGTCGATACATGGTGGAGTGGTCTTGTTGGTTTCAT
Source organism: Ptychobarbus kaznakovi (assembly GCA_027422405.1). Lineage (NCBI taxonomy): Eukaryota > Metazoa > Chordata > Actinopteri > Cypriniformes > Cyprinidae > Ptychobarbus > Ptychobarbus kaznakovi. The sequence goes on from JAPDDN010000226.1 coordinate 49,002, forward strand.
AGTGGTTGCTAGGGTGTTGAAAATTTGTTTCTAGGGTGTTTTTTAATGTCGATACATGCTGGAGTGTTCTTGTTGGTTTCAAAGTGGCTGCTAGAGTGTTGAAAATTTGTTACTAGGGTGTTTTTTAATGTCGATACATGGTGGAGTGGTCTTGTTGGTTTCAAAGTGGTTGCTAGGGTGTTGTGGGTGGTTGCTAGGCTTTTGAAAAGTTGTCACTAGGGTGTTTTGAAATGTCTATTCATGGTGGAGTGTTCTTGTTGGTTTCAAAGTGGTTTCTAGAGTGTTGTGGGTGGTCGCTAGGGTGTTGAAAAGTTGTTACTAGTGTGTTTTGTAATATCGATACATGGAGGGGTGGTCTTGTTGGTTTCAAAGTGGTTGCTATGGTGTTGTGGGTGGTCACTATGGTGTTGAAAAGTTGTTACTAGGGTGTTTTGTAATGTCGATACATGGTGGAGTGTTCTTGTTGGTTTCAAAGTGGTTGCTAGAGTGTTGTGGGTGGTCGCTAGGGTGTTGAAAAGTTGTTACTAGGGTGTTTTGTAATGTCGATACATGGTGGAGTTGTCTTGTTGGTTTCAAAGTGGTTGCTAGGGTGTTGAAAATTTGTTACTAGGGTGTTTTGTAATGTCGATACATGGTGGAGTGTTCTTGTTGGTTTCAAAGTGGTTGCTAAGGTGTTGAAAATTTGTTACTAGGGTATTTTGTAATGTCGATACATGGAGGGGTGGTCTTGTTGGTTTCAAAGTGGTTGCTAGGGTGTTGTGGATGGTCACTAGGGTGTTGAAAAGTTGTTACTAGGGTGTTTTGTAATGTCGATACATGGTGGAGTGGTCTTGTTGGTTTCAAAGTGGTTGCTAGGGTGTTGAAAATTTGTTACTAGGGTGTTTTGTAATGTCGATACATGGTGGAGTGGTCTTGTTGGTTTCAAAGTGGTTGCTAGGGTGTTGTGGGTGGTTGCTAGGGTGTTCTGCTGGTTGATAAGTCTTTAGTAGGGTGCATGGCTGTTTTCAATGAGTAATACTCATTTTCAGTTTAGTATGTTTAATACATTTTGAGAAAACTTTGCGTCAAACAAGATTTTGTTTGATTTCTGTCTGATTGTAGGATGTGATGCTACACCGTCGTGATCTTGTCTGACACTCAGCTCTGTGCAGATCGTTCAGGTGGAATTAAAGCTGGAGTCTCCTATTGGTGTCTCCCGTGTGAAGCTCAGGCGCTGATGTGACAGTATTCATGCAGAGCTGCAAATCACTGTGTCACTCCTGCCAGACGAGACTGTGAGAGAGAGAGAGAGGAACGTACCAGGCTGCCCTGATGGATTCTGGGTCTCTCCAGAGCCACTGTGATGCAGTTGAGGAAGATGAAAGCCAGAACCACATAGTCAAAGAGCTTATGAGCGATGATCGTCTGACACAGCAGACGAAACCTGCAGAGAGACCGACAGAGAGACAGTCAGTCTTCTACTTTGTGTTTCTAGTCTACTTTAGCTTTGAGATTGTTCAGATCTTAAGGCTAAGTGATGAAATCTTATGCTGCATATCAAAAACTAATGCTAAAATTAATTTGTGTACATTTTTATTTTACTTAATAACACTTAAAACAATCAGCAATCACAGTCTATTTTGTTTTATGTGTCCTTTATCTGAAATAGTAGAAATAATAGTGCCACCATCTGCAATGAGTAATAATATGCAATATACGAAAAACATCACGTTTCCACTAAACACATCAAACAAAACTCCTGAACAATCCTGGACAGAAAACATCAGAATATTAAATCATAAAACCCAACTTTTTGTCACATTGCACATTTATAGGTTGTATTTGTGTATATATATATATATATTAGAGGTGGGCATAGATTATTTTTTTTAATCTAGATTAATCTAGATTAAAATGGCTCATTTGAATTCTGCCGAAGGCATTCAGAATATGTGTGCTACCCATTCTGCCGAATAATGACTAAAAGTAAGTCTTTGAGAACGGGTATGGCTCAAATAATGCATTCAGGGGCTCATCTCCTGTTTCCAAAATGCATCACAAACTTTAATCTCTTCCCGTCCCAATCTCTTCCCGTCCCAATCCCACGAAAAAACTGGAAACTGGAGGAAAATCCCATTCCACTCCCGGAAGAATGACTCCCATTCCCTCCCACTCCCGTGTTGTTGTTTTTTTGTTTTTTTGCCGATAACTGTCAATTACAGTAAAATTATAGTACAGATCACAGCGTGCCCACCTTATTAGTTGAATAAAAACCCAAAATGTCGTTTTTGTTATTATATTGAACTGAAAGCCATCTTATTATGCACAGTGTTGCACAGATTAAATTTCATGTAAATCATCCATGCTAACACACACGTCTTCTATTTTTTTTTTTTGACATTTCACTCTCTCTATAGAGATATAAATCTATGTACTGTATTTTTAGATTTTCTATACTTCGAGTATTTTTAGATAGTATTCTCGCTCAAGAGTTTCGAAGTTTCTCAGATACCTAAAGCGAGTTCACAGATACCAGTTTGCTTAAAAGCGCAACGTTTCATCCTTGTTATTCTGAGTGCACACAAAGCGCAACGTTTTACAGATTCGAAAGATGTATTAGGCTACTTTTATCTGTATGACCAAAAATGCACGGAGATTTTAAGAAATAAGTGAGCGCACCGGAGCCTAGTCCTGCAGCAAACGCGCTTCCACACAAACACTTCGAAAGATGTATTAGCGCTACATTTCTCTAGGTTAACATCATGTATTGAGCGGCCATGTAAAGTTGACGGAGATTTTAAGAGCAAGTGAGCGCATACATCTTTCAGGAGCCTGTCCTGAAAAGCAAACGCGCTTCCACACATTTGAGGTTGATGAACTTCAATAGCGCATAGGTGAGCGTTTGATGTCCTGCCGAGTAGGTTATTACCATCATAGACCAGCCGTTGAGCGGCCATGTAAAGTTGCATCACGGACTGCGACATACATCTTTCAGATGAAAAGCCATATTTGAGGTTGATGAATGATAGGTGAGCAGGTTGAAAGTCATCATGTCCTTGCGTAGTGTATTACCACATAGACCCAGCCGTCCCAACCCAATCTTTGTCCAATCACGGACTGCGAGCATTAACTCTAGTTCGAAGACTCGTTCTCGCCCCCTACAGTTTTATTTGGCTAGGTATACATCCGATAAGAGTCGCTAAAATATCAGGTAACGCAAAGTCATCATAGCTTAACGCGTAGTATAGACGGCCCAGCTCCCAACCCAACTATATATAGATTAACGGCGATATGCACAACATTTGCCACAACATTTGCCGATACAGAGTCTCACGTTAACGCAGACACGTTAACGCTGATAACTCTCTCCGATGGCCACCAGAGGGCACCCTCACCACTAATATATATATATATATATATATATATATCATTTGCACATCATTTGCAACATCATTTGCATATTGTCATGAGTCAGACTTCTGTGGCTCTCTCCGATGGCCACCAGAGGGCACCCTCACCTGAGTACTGACTTTCCCGGACTCCATTTCCCATACACTCTGTACCTGGACTAATCACCTGCACCTCATTTACTGCTCTACTTAAGGAGCCTTCACACTCACACTCATTGCGAAGTCTTGTTTTGCCCCGGCTGACATTCTGAGCGTTATTCCTGTGTTCTGTGATCTCCCGTGTATGACTCTGGACTGTTTACTTCTGTTGATTCTCTGCTGCCTGCCCTTGTGATATTGCTCCTTGAAATTCCGACTGTGTTGCTGCCTGCCCTGACTCCTGCCCGGTATTGTTTACGTCTCTGCCTTGCCTCTGATATTCCTGACACTGTTGTTTGATCACTGCCTGTTTGACCCTGTCTAAGTTTATTAAAGTGAGATTGCAAATGGATACACACGCCTCAGACCCTTCGTTACACATATAAACATATTATAATTAAATAGCATTTATATAATTTTGAAATATAAAAGTTTCTAAAATGTCATTTAAAAAAATATTTTATACTTCCAATGTGATGATCAATCATAAATATGATTATTTAGGTTAGTAACATAGAAAAAAAATGTGACACTTTTTGAAATCGTAAAATAATACATTAATTTTGAATAGCAGATTTCCAGCGTGACCCAACTGTACATGTTTCCCTAAAGCCGCATGCAGTGATCACTAATGTTTTGTCCAAGCTGTTCCAGTTCCAGTTCTTCACCCAAAGCATCGGCTTCATCAACACAATGTGATCTGCTCATATGAGTGCTGAACTGATCACATGCAGTGAAACAGGCCTGAGGCGCTCAGATGTTTGCCCTTCTGCAGTCTCTGTGTAACTTCACATGTGTTTTCTGTCATGTAGAGCAGCACTGAGCTCCTGCACAGCGAGCGGCGTCTCTGACGGAGTCTAATCAGATCTGTGAGTCTCATTAAACTCTGATTCTGATGAAGAACATCTGACGGACCACATGAGGAAAACCCATCCTGATGGGTCAATACAGACCAGACTCGACCGAACCAGATGCTGAGGATCTGAGGCGGCGTCATACAGTCGATACACAGAGGACAGAGCTGTCGGAAGGGCTTTCAGACATGATACACAGCAGAGTGATTGCATTCACTATTTCACACCAGATCAAGTGTTACTAAGCCTATTAACTCTTTCCCTGCCAAACGGGGAATTATCCAGGTTTCAGTGTTCTCGCTGTTAAACACCCAGGGGCACTATTACGCATCTCCTCAATGAGTGCCGATCAAAAACACAGACAAGCAAGACGAAGAAATGAGCGATCTCATATGTAAGCATATGCATATACAAAAGAATGTGAGCATTAACACTAAACCACATATAAATGAAAACTGCCCAATGTTACCGAGTGAAATATCTTTCCAGGTAGTGGTAAAGGACTGCAAGCTTTAGGAGTGCTGATGAAAGCCATCTACTGCATCTTTACATTGATAACAGTACTGAACATGATCCAGGTGTAGTATTTCATGAAAATGCAATTTTCTCAAATTATAATTTTTTTTATGAAATATTTTTTTTTACTTTTTGCTCAAATTATAATTTTTTTTTATGAAATATTTTTTTTTACATTAAATTGTTGATTAAAAAAAATAATGCTTGACGTTAGGATAAAATATAAAATTAATTAAACACATATTAATGATTTTGTTTAAAAGTAGAGAGTCTGTTCTTTATTTTGATGTATTGCATGTTCAGAAATTCTTAAAACACAATATTCTAGGGGCCATGTAATTTGAGTGAAAATCATCAAAAATACTAGAGGTAATATGACTTTTGAAATCAAGAGGCAGTAGAGAATTTCTCATTTTAGCATTTTTGAAATAAAACCTGTCAAAAATGACTATTTTCTCATAGTTCAATGTAAACATCTTGAACACAGCAGATGTTACACTGAAATCTGTTACATGAATATGTTCTATCACCCTCACCTTTTAAATTCACATTAGAATAAATAAAATCATTGTTTTTAAATAATTGAGAAACAATTGACGATATATGACATAAGTACAGTACTTTGTACTTTTGTCTACATGAAATTGCAATGGAGTAAAACAGATTATTTTTCATTCTAACCGAGTAAAAGTACAAGTATTTTAACAGACCTCAAGTAAATTACAGAATAAGTAATACTACACAAATACTTACACCTCTGAAAAATATCATTCTGTCAATCAGACTGACCGAACATAGACTTGAACAGAATGAGAGTGTGTGTGAGTACATACTTGTTCTGAGGGGAGAATAAGTAAACAGACCAATCTTCTCTCTTCTCACACCAGTCCGGACGATAGACCTCCATCATCTTCTGGATACGGAAGCAGAGGCTCTGCGACACACACACACACACACACACACACACACACACACACACACACACACACACACACACACACACACACACACACACACACACACACACACACACACACACACACACACACACACACACACACACACACACACACACACACACACACACACACACACACACACACACACACACACAGAGAGAGACACATACAGACACAGACACACACACCACACACACACAAGCACACACACACACACACACACAGACACAGACACAGACACACACACCACACACACACACACACACGAACGCACGCACACACAGAGAGAGATACACACACACACAACACACACACACACAGACACACACACACACACACACACACAGACACACACACACACACACACACACAGAGACACGCACACATACACAGACACAGACACACACACCACACACACACAAGCACACACACACACCACACACAGACACAGACACACACACAGACACACACACCACCCACACACACACACACACACACACACAGAGAGAGAGAGACACACACACACACACACACACACACACACACACACACACACACACACACACACACACACACAGAGAGAGAGACACACACAGAGAGAGAGACACACACACACACACACACACACACACACACACACACACACACACACACACACACACACACACACACACACACACACACAAGGACTCTGGTTATCTGAGATAAAGGCAACTCTTTCCAATTTATTTCGTATAAGACTTTAATTTTCCCTGGGAGACGTTTCCAATAAACGGAGTAAAATATGAGGATTAACGCATCCGTATGACATCCATATTGATGTGAGCGGACAGCTGCTGTGACCCAGCAGAGCTTGGCTATTGTGTTTGCTGTCATTGCTCATAATGAGCTTCTTCATGTTGTTTATCCTCCCCACACAAACACACGTCTGTGAATCTACTGCAGCCGTATTTCACTTACGAGAAGTTTATTAAACACTAAAATGAGCCGAGATTCTCCTCAGTCGTCTGTCAGACGTGACGATTTGCCGCTCAGCAGAGAATCGCTCTAATGATACGCTCAAACTGATTCACAATAGCGTTTTTAAATCACTTCACCGAGAGGAAGAGCTTCCTAAAGGACCTTTAAAACTGTGAGAGATCGTCAGGCTCAGAGAGAATGTGTAACTTTATTCCACTTTATGTGCTGCTTCTCAGAGAAAATCATCTGAAATGAGCATAATGGATTCAACAGCAGAGCTGAGAGAACTCAACACTTACTGACCGCTGAAAGCAGCAGCACATCTGTCTGTCTATCCGTCTATCCATCTATATGTCTACCTTTCCATCTATCTGCCTATCTATCCACCTGTCTATAGATCTATACGTCTACTTATCTTCCTATCTACTTACCTGCCTATACCCATATCCAACTATACGTCTGTCTATCCATCTATCTGCCTATCTATCCACATGTCTATCCATCTATACATCTGTCTGTATATATGCCTATACTATCCATCTACAGTCATGTAAAAAGTTTGTACACCCTATTGAATTCCATGGTTTTCCATATCAGGACTAGGGATGGGTACCGATAACCAGTCTTATTTTGGTCCGGGACGTAACTGGGTCAATACCGGACTACTGGTAAGCTTCAGGGCAAACAATACTGTTATCGATACTTGTGTTGTTTTATCTCCGTACACTTCACTGTTAATGACGAATTAGAAGCTGCTGCTTGACATTTTCCTTCACTGAATGATGTGGCCGACGTTTGTTCGACATTCGTGTGATATCCAATCAATCAATCAGTTATCGCAGCAAGAGTGAAACATTTGAAAATATGCAGCACTTATTCGCAATCACAGAAGTACATTATTTGCATGTGCTTAATAGTTAAAGCCTTGCCGGTTAAAAATGTTATTTGCATGCTGTTCTGACATAAGTACACTTAAGCCTGTGTGCATTAAAAGGACGATAAAGCAGCACATGATTACTTAGTTATCTTTTAGTTATTGTCTGATTGCGCTAATACTGTCAAAAACACACAAGGTTTACAAATAAACACAGTTATGTCTATAGTGAAAGTAAACAGTTGAGAGAGAGACAGATGCGTGCAGGTCTTAAAGAGACAGAACTAAACATGATGCTGATTTTCATTAAAGGGATACTTCACCCAAAAATGTAATTCTATAATTATTTACTCACTCTTTATTCTTGTGCTGAACACAAAAGAAGATATTTTGAAGACTGTTGGTAACCAAACAGTTGCTTGTCCCCACTGACTTTGATAGTAGGGAAAAAAGAAGTCAGTGCGGACCAGAAACTGTTCGGTTACCAACAGTCTTCAAAATATCTTCTTTTGTGTTCAGCACAAGAATAGAAATTAATACATTCTTCAAAATATTTTTTATGTTTAACAGAATAAAGAAACTCATTCAGGTTTAAAACAACTTGAGAGTGCGTAAATGATGACCATTTAAATTTATGGGTTAACTATTCCTTTAATGTTAATAAAATAAAACACAAAGAGAAAAATAACTCTTGCTCCTGACTGAAGAACGTTAATACAGTTGCTAAAGTTCAGCAGTAATAAAATAATATGACATTTTCAACAACTTTTCACATCATAACTTTTTGCACCAAATAGTATCGATAACAGTATCGATAAGTATCGGTATCGATAAGCCGTATCGGTATCCGTATTGGTATTGATAAAATGTAACCGATACCCATCCCTAATCAGGACATAATAAAAAAATAACTGGTTCTTTCCAGGTCTTAAAATTTTGAAAATAAAACCTCAGTTGGACAACAACACATGACATATTGCACCGTGTCATTGTTTATTTAACAAAAATAAAGCCAAAATTGAAAATGTTGCTGCTATGGAGCTTTCAGGTGTGTGTTAACACAATGCCAAGGTGGTAAGACATCAGCAATGATCTTATAGAAACAATTGTTGCTGCCGTCAATCTGGGAAGAGTAATACGATCATTTCCAAACTATTTTAAGTCCAGCATTCTACAGTGAGGTTGATTATTCACAAGTGGAACACATTCAAGACAGTCCCCAATCCTCCCAGGAGTGGACATCTCAGCAAATTTACCCCAAAATCAGACCATGTAATGCTCAGAGAAATTGCCCAAGAACTTCACCGCAGGCTCAACAGGCCTCAGTTAACATGTAAAATTATACAATTCATGACAGTACAGTTAGAAAAATATAGGAAAGCAGTGTTGGGCTAGTTACTCAAAGAATGTAATATATTACTATTAATAGTTACTCCTTTCAAAAGTAATATTGTAATATATTACTTGTTACTTTCTGGCAACATTAATAACTACTAATTACATTACTGTTTCTTCACGCCCCACAGAAGTATTGTTACTGTGCATTTCTGGCAACATTAATAACTACTAATTACATTACTGTTTCTTCAATAATGCCCCACAGAAGTTACTAATAACATATTTCTTCCTCATCATTTGAGCAAAAATCTGTGCATCTTCCATCGCATAAAATTATTCAGAAGTAGAATTACGAACACTTACTAATAACATATTTCTTCCTCATCATTTGAGCAAAATGATTGCTGCATTGGATCATTCAAAGTGATTACGTATTCACTCTATTTAATTGTCATGTGTAGCTTGAAGCTCAAGTTGTATTCATCTATTTAATTGTTTTCTCCATTACACATATATACGATTGAAGCTCATTGTTATGTCTTTTATGAAATCACATATATAAGAAACTTATATTGCATTATGGAATTTTCTTTTATGAAATCACATAAGTTTATAAGAAACTATAGAATATAATGTACCACATGCTGGTCAGAGGGATTTAATGCCAGAGCAAAGTTAGGCAGCCACAACTTACACAACGTAATATAATGTTCACCACATGCTGGTCAGAGGGATTTTTTTCTTGCCAGAGCAAAGTACAGCCACAACTAATGCACAACGGTTATTTATATCAGATCATCTTTTTTCTTGCTGACAAAATCAACATAATGTATTATTTATATCTTGAATTCCAAGCTTCCAAGCTTGCCTGCTGCACTGGGTCAGTCCAAAAGCATTGGGAGTGCTGCACTGGGGTCAAATTATGATGTGGGAGTCTAGGAATTATTTAATTGTTGGATTTTAAATCAGCGGTGTTGAATTATTTAATTGGATTTTAAATCAAAAGTAACGGTGTTGAGGTTTTATGGTTGGTAAAGTAACTAAGCTATTATCACTGAAATCGTTATTAGTAATTAGTTACACTGAAATCGTATTAGTAATTAGTTACTACTAGTTAAAAAGTAAAAAGTAATATTATTACAGTAACTAAGTTACAGTAACTAGTTACAGCCCAACACTGGGGACAAGTATGGCATGTTTGGAAGGCTTGCTAGAAGAAAGCTTCTTCCATCTAAAAAAGCACGGCAGCACGGTTTAGGTTTGCAAAGTTGCATCTGAACAAACCATAAGACTTCTAGAACAATGACCTGTGAACAGATGAGACCAAAGTGAAGATATTTGGCCATAATTTGGTATGTTTGGTGAAAATCTAACAAGCATATCAGCACATACACCTCATACCAAAAGTCACACATGCGGGTGGAGGGCTGATGATTTGGAGCTTGTTTTGTAGCCACAATGATCCCAAGCATACCATAAAATCTACAAAAGAACGGCTGAAGAGAAAATAATCACAGTTCTACAATACCCAAGTCATAGTCCAGATCTCATCCTGACTGAAATCACGTGGTGAGAGCTGTGTATAAACAAATGCCCACAAACCTCAATCAACTGGAGCTACGTTGTAAAGAACAGTGGGACCAAATTCTTCCAGAACGATGTGAGAGACTGCTAAAGTAATTGTATTGCTGCTAAAATGGATCTACAGGCAATTGAATCACAGGGTGTCCTAACTTTGTCACACATGGCTATTCCATCTTGGCTTTGTTTTTGTTCATCAAATAATGACACGGTGAGATATGTCATGTGATATTGTTCATCTGAGGCTTTATCTCCAAATTTTAAGACTTGCCAAGGACCAGGTAATTTGTATTTATTATCTCCTGATACAGAAAACCATGTAATTCAATAGGGTGTCTTAACTTTTTCACGTGACTGTATCTATCCATCCATATATCTACCAATGTATCCACCTGTCTATCCATCTATCTGCCTATCATCTCTATCTATATATACATCCATCCATCTATCTATCTGTTAATCTGTGTGTCCATCCATCAATCCATTTATCTTTAGTGAAAGGCAACGCTTCTTCATTGTAAGCATTGAGCCTTGACAAGAAAACCTAATTTACAAGAAACACTTATAGTCGTTTTAACAGGATGATGTGCACTCACATATTCGGTGTCTTCCTCCAAGTCTTTCTTGTCTTTGTGTGCGTTGAGCTGTGGATAAACCTCTCCCAGCAGCGGCCCCTGAGGGCCCGGGACTTTCCCATTGCAGTCCTGGTGTTCTGCAGACACACTCTTCTTCCAGACCAGCGGGGGGCGCTGCAGGAGCTCGGGCAGCTCGAGCGAGAGAGCGCGGCGGTGTTGGCGCGACAGGAAGGGTTTGTGAGGCAGGAGAGACTCGTGTTCGGCGGGGTACGAGTGAACACTGCGGACCCGTAAGCTCCCCCCGATGACCCCTCCGGCCCTCAGGCCACGGGCGGAGCGACCCGCACTGTTCCAGCTACACCGCCGGCTCCAGGATGGCTGAAGGGGAGCACGTCCCCAGTGGTGGTAATGAGAACTGCGGCTGTGGCGCTACAAAGAAAGAAGGAAACTTGTTCATTTTTTATCTTCTGGAGTCAGATTTACAAAAATATTTTTAACACATTTAATCCCAAATTTTTCCCAGACATGAAAATATCCAAATGATGTGTCATTAGTTACCCTTTGAAATAATCAATAATTATTATTATTTGGAAAAGTGTGTGGAAAATTGTGTTTTATGCTCGGTCACAATTGTGACCGGTGGGATAATGTGTGTACTGAAATAACATATTTCTGCAGTCATAAAAAATGTTATATATCTTAGCTCAGCCATTTTAAACTGTTTAATAACATTCTAGGGTTGCTATTATGCATAAAAAACCTTATGCAACATTGATAGGAACACTGAGATAAAAACAAAACGAATTCAACAATCACCGCATTTAAAAAAAAAAATTCTTTTGTAAAATATAACATCACATTGTCATATCAATGCTACGAGTACTACAACATCATTATTGTAAGTTTTTGTAACATTTGACTTTTTAATTTAGTGCAAAATTTTGTCATTGCAACATTTTATTCAGCAAAATTCAGCAAAAAGTTGCATCATTCATAATCATTATTGATCATAGTTTACATTATCAATAATTAGTGCCAACTCATGCACATCCATAGCCAGTAGTAGTAAGTATTAAAACATTGTGTTTTAATGCAATTAATTTGAAATAAATTTAAGCAACATCTTACCTCTAGGGATTTAAAATGAGGCTATCCTAAACTAAGAAAAAATTTAAAATGGCTTTTAAGATTATTTTCAAAAATCTGAACAATATTAATGAATATGAGAAAATGCGTAAGAAGTATTTTTGGAAGACAAAATATTATTAACGTTTTTCTTAAGAAAGAAAATAAGAAGATAATTCCAGTTAGGAAGTATTTTATTGAATGTTTCGTAAATCCGTCCCCTGACTCCTAACGAGTCTTTAAGCGCTGTGGATGAGTTAACTTAACGCATTCGCGTGTGTGTGTTAATCGCAGTCGTAGTGTTTCTGATCTCGCTGACTGCATTCGTTCATTTTTAACAGCATTGGCGGAAAAACCAGTTGCCATAGAAACGTGTGTTCTCCGGCACCGAGCTCTCGTTTTGACCCGATGCTCACGAAACCTCAGCATTCACATCTGACCGTCAATAAAGTGACACAGTTCAGACGTCACGTTCGGTGACTCGACATCATTAGGATGAGGGATTTATGCAGCAAGAAACATTTCATTCTGTGCAAACAGTTTCTGTCTGACAATCACGGGTTTTACCGTGTTCCCTGAGACTCCTTCCCACCACAATCTCCCAACGGCACGTGACTTCAAGAACAACAGCCCAACACACTATATTTAACCCAGCTCGTCTCTCTCGATACACACGGCTGCTTCAATTAAAAGAGGGGTTGCTATGGAAACCCCAAAAGCCTTGGCTGAGCGTCCGTTGCACATTATCAAGAGAATTCTGGTCTCTCGCAAACACACACACACACACACACACACACACACACACACACACACACACACACACACACACACACACACACACACACACACACACACAAGACGCAAGCCTTTGCTTGAGGGATTTTCTAATTCCAAATATTAATATGCACTAATGTTTCCTTGACTCAGAGACACACAAACACACACATGACTGATCGTCTGACGTGTTGACATTGATTTCTTCATCGACTGACCAGAGATGAGGATCTCCTGCCCAGGCAGATGGTTCCGCTCCGGTGGTTTTCCTCAGAGAAGCCGGTCTTCGTCTTCTCCTCTGCCAGCGGCGCCAGATCCAGATGTCCATTAGGAGTGAGAGACGACAGCTTGGGATCTGGAGGAAAGAAATGGCAGTCATCCAAAGCCAAGAGCAGATCTCTGGCCATCAACACAGGCCACACGCTCTCCAGAGACGGCACTGATGTCTCCTTCACGAGTCCCTGTGGAGTTTCTCGCCCTTTACAGACACAGAAACTCAGAAACTGGAGGACTAATGGTCCATCAAAACAATCCCGCAGGATTAAACACTAAAAGACGCTCAGATTTCACCAGCTCAAGTCTGTTTAACATGTCAAGAGCACCAACACTGATTGAGTAGATTCATGCGTGATGTTTACAGGACACAAAAACCTTTCTCAAGATTGGCTTTACATAATTTGCAGGAATCAGTGTGCATAGATTTGAATATGAGTCCAAATCAACATCACATTGATAATAAGCCAAGCCAGACACATTGATGGAAGTGATGCATTTCAGTCCAAAATCCATTTTTTTTCATGTTTCATGCACTTAGTCTACATTAAGATAAGTATAACATCTTGATTCAACTCCACATCTAATTCCCACCAACTTGTTTCCATTAGTAACAAGCGAAGCATGGCGGTATATAGTTGATGGGTTATATAATGAGTGAATGTGCTGCGATCGTACCAGAGACTGTGAGCGAGTTTTTGTGCTGTTCACGTCCATTAGAGGAAGATCCTTCATCATCATCATCATCATCAGAGAACGAGTGATTGGCGTCACCCTGAAACACACAGCTCACATCAGCACGAAGAACAGGGCAGCACTCAAACATGATTTCACAAAATCAAAGAGACCACACATTTACATAGATTACAGATTTACAGAAAGAGAGTCTGGTGACGAGCTGCACAAACCTCACTCAACAGCATGAATTACAATCAGAAACAACTACAGTATGTCTTTCCCAATAAAGAAACTATCTATATTTTGCTTGTTGCAACAACTCTCTTATTCCACCAATAAAGAGGAGCACTTCAGTTTAGGGACAAATTCTTACTGCTTATTAGCATGCATATTACTAGCACATTGACTGTTTATTAATACATGTAAAGCACATATTAATGCCTCATCCTGCATGAATATATTTTAGATCCCTTAATCCTAAACCCCATACCTAAAGTTAACACCTACCTTGCACACCGAGTCTGAAATTCTCGTCCAATTTTTTTGCATACTAAAAAATCAATATGGCCTCACATTGTGTCAATCAAAACCCTGGAACTTTTGTTTGTCATAAAAAAATGGGACCAGATTCGATTTTATGCATTTTCACATCCGTAGCAAGCATTGTGATGGGAAAGATGAGGATTTTTTTTTATGTATACGTAGATTTCGTAATCAGTGTGCAAAGAACTTAATTGTTAATAAGCTGCAATTTTTTAGGCAAAAGTCATAGTTAATAGATAGTTAATAGTGAGAACTGGTCTCCAAACTAAAGTGTGCCCAACAAATCATAGACTAAACAAAACAAAACAGAATATGATCAAAAACACAAAGAACACAAATTAATTAAATTACATTTGACCTCAATAGTATTAAAATTAAACTAATTAAATTAATCATTTACAAAATTTTTTTAACATAAGTTAAATACATGCATTTTAACTAACAAAGAACTCAATTCTACTGCATTTATTCATCTTAAGTAAACATATCTTTTTTAATACATGGCTGTATCTGTTAACATTAATTAATGCACTATGAATTAACATGAACCAACAATGACTAACATTAAGAAGGATTAACAAATGCCATAAAAATATATTGCCAATTGATAGTTCAATTTAGCTAATGCATTAACTAACATTAACAAATTAAACTGAAGAACCGCTTTGCCTCACTCTACAAATCAGGAGTTATTACTATCAAGAGGTATTAAAATTGAAATAATTAATGTCAACTATTCTGATTCGTTCATTGTTTAGAATCAATGTGCAGCTCCAGGAATCAAACTGAATCAGACAGTGTAATCAATGAAGCACTGAACCGGTTGATATGACTCACCTCAGCCTGAAATCCCTCCACCAGAATGGCCACCAGCAGGTTGAACAGCACGTAGTTCCCGAATGCCATCAGAGCCACGAAGTACAGCGCCACCAGAGGAGACGTGGAGGCCATGCCGTTATACAGGACCACGTTCCAGTCCTCCTGAGTTAGGATCTACACACACACACGTGAGGAGAGATTTGTGTGTGTGTGTGTGTGTGTGTGTGTGTGTGTGTGTGTGTGTGTGTGTGTGTGTGTGTGTGTGTGTGTGTGTGTGTGTGTGTGTGTGTGTGTGTGTGTGTGTGTGTGTGTGTGTGTGTGTGTGTGTGTGTGTGTGTGTGACATCTCTCTCTCTTTACCTGAAACACAGTGAGGGGGGGGGTTGCGTGTGTGGTGTGTGTGTGTGTGTGCGTGTGTGTGTGTGTGTGTGGGACATCTCTCTCTCTTTACCTGAAACACAGTGACGATCGCCCACAGGAGAGAGTCAAAGTTCTTTCTGTCCGGGACCGTGTCTCCAGTATCTGTCTTCAGACTGAACTTGCAGCCAAATATATGCATTCCCAAAATACTGCAGATACAGAGAGAGGCGTGTGATTCAAAAATACCACAGTAGTCTTGCACCATTAGTCTCAAACTGACACACACACCTGAAGATGAAGATGAAGAGCATCAGCAGCATGCAGAATGTGGCCACATTGTCCATGGTCTTCATCAGAACCACCAGCTGTCTGCGCAGCGCCGGCATGAACCGGACCAGCTTCAGGACCCGCAGCAAGCGGAAGGTGCGGAGCACCGAGAGACCGCCGTCAGACTGACCCACGATCTCACACACGCTGCGATTGGGATGCTCATTAGTGAAAGCAATTATGTAATTATGCACAGACATCTGTTATTTGAGAAGTCAATTTGTTTTGTTGAAGTTTAGGGGAATTATTCTATCACACATGTCTCATGATAACGTAAAATTTCATTTCGAAGCTACAGGTAAGTGTGATGATAAAACATGATTATGTTTGCTTGTTGATAATGATTTCTGAAGGATCATGTGACACTGAAGACTGCAGTAATGATGATGAAAATTCAGTTTTGATCACAGAAATCAATTTCATTTTAACAGATATTCATATAGAAAACAGCTATTTAAATGTTTACCGTATTTGTAATCAAATAAATTAAGCCTCGTGAGCAGAAGAGACTTCTTTCAGAAACATTACAAACTCTTCCCGATCCCAAATGTATACATGTGTATGCACAATTTAAGGTGTATTAACTCTTAACAATACTTTAAATGTAACAGAAAAGCCTCAGTAGGTGTTGCACTGGTAATTACCTGATGATTACAATGATCCCATCAAAGATGTTGTACGGATTGCGCAGGTATTTAAAGCAGCCGGATGCTGTGAGCTTGAGGACCATCTCCAGAGCAAACATACTGGTGAAGACGATGTTACAGATCTCCAGAACATTAGTGAGCTCCTCCGGCTGAACACACACACAGAATGAGAACATGAAACACATCATTAACTCAAATAATGAAGAGAAACAATGATGAGACAGAGATTCTCATCAACTCATCCTCATGTTCTTCAGCTCACTCAAGAACAACTGAAAGAACACATGGACAGCCAAATCATTTGATATCAGCAGATTAAAAGATTGGGCTTTAGCTAATACCATTACGCCTATAGAAAAACACTGCATGTATGAGATGTATGTGTGTGAGTGTGTGTGTGTGTGTGTGTGTGTGTGTGTGGTATGTGTGTGTGTGTGCACGTTTAACCTGCTCATGATGCTCTATGCCCATGCTGATGGTGTTGATAAGGATGGCCACCATGATTCCTCTGTTGAAGTATTTGCTCTCCACGATGCCCCACAGTTTGACCCTCATCTTGATCCACAGCTCGGCTCGGCTCCGACACGCCCCCTCCACCCTCTTACAACTCTCCGTCTCCTCGGCTGCCTCCTCCTCTGTCTCCTGATTGGCTGCTGAGGCAAAAGGTGCGGCTCCATCTGGAGAGCAGTGAGAGAAGAGCTCAGCGCTGCATCCATCCATCCATTCATACTGCCATCCAATCCCCTACCTCTCCTCCTCACCATGTTGTTGGAGGCTCTTCTCTCCTCCATTGATGTTTGTTTTCTCATGCGTCTGCTCCAGTGGTTTGTGGCAGAGCGTCCTGAGGAAAGAAGCGGTGCGTTGGCGCGCCTTACGGAGGACGTGGCAGATGAGCTGGAAGATCTCCTCGTAGCAGTCGCCGGGTTCGGCCAGTGTGCTGGAGGACAGACAGGCGGCTCGCTGCTCCTGCATCAGCTGATGCTCGCGCTGTTTAGTCTCCGAAAACTGAGTCGCTATGACGACCAAACACAGGTTTAGCATGAAGAACGAGCCGATCTGTGGAGTTGCACAAAGATTCAGAGTGAGAAGCACACTCCTCACTGAAAACACCAAACTTTCTCGCTGCACTTTTCACTCAGCCAGCAAACTTTTTCAACTTTCACTTTTCACAAACGTTTCACTTTTCACAAACACATCTCACTGCAAACTAATCTAATCTTACTGCAAACACTATTTATTCTCACTGGAAACACATCTCACTGTAAATACTCACTCACACTCACTGCAAACACTCACTCATCTTACTGCAAACACTATTTATTCTCACTGGAAACACATCTCACTGAAAATACTCACACTCACAGTGAGTGTTTGCCGTGAGATGAGTGAGATGTGTTTGCAGTGAGATGAGTGAGTGTTTGCAGTGAGATTAGTGAGATGTGTTTGCAGTGAGATGAGTGAGTGTTTGCAGTGAGATTAGTGAGATGTGTTTGCAATGAGATGAGTGAGTTGTGTTTGCAGTGAGATGAGTGAGTTGTGTTTGCAGTGAGATGAGTGAGTGTTTGCAGTGAGATGAGTGAGATGTGTTTGCAGTGAGATGAGTGAGTGTTTGCAGTGAGATGAGAGAGATGTGTTTGCAGTGAGATGAGTGAGATGTGTTTGCAGTGAGATGAGTGAGATGTGTTTGCAATGAGATGAGTGAGATGTGTTTGCAGTGAGATGAGTGAGATGTGTTTGCAGTGAGATGAGTGAGATGTGTTTGCAGTGAGATGAGTGAGTGTTTGCAGTGAGATGAGAGAGATGTGTTTTGCAATGAGATGAGTGAGTGTTTGCATTGAGATGAGTGAGATATGTTTGCAGTGAGATGAGTGAGATGTGTTTGCAGTGAGATGAGTGAGATGTGTTTGCAATGAGATGAGTGAGTGTCTGCAATGAGATGAGTGGGATGTTTTGCAATGAGATGAGTGAGTGTTTGCAATGAGATGAGTGGGATGTGTTTGCAATGAGATGAGTGAGTGTTTGCAGTGAGATGAGAGAGATGTGTTTGCAATGAGATGAGTGAGTGTTTGCATTGAGATGAGTGAGATCTGTTTGCAGTGAGATGAGTGAGTGTTTGCAATGAGATGAGTGAGATCTGTTTGCAGTGAGATGTGAGTGTTTGCAATGAGATGAGTGAGATCTGTTTGCAGTGAGATGAGTGAGTGTTTGCAATGAGATGAGTGGGATGTGTTTGCAGTGAGATGAGTGAGATGTGTTTGCAGTGAGATGAGTGAGTGTTTGCAATGAGATGAGTGAGTGTTTGCAATGAGATGAGTGGGATGTGTTTGCAGTGAGATGAGTGAGATGTGTTTGCAGTGAGATGAGTGAGATGTGTTTGCAGTGAGATGAGAGAGATGTGTTTGCAATGAGATGAGTGAGATGTGTTTGCAATGAGACGAGTGAGATGTGTTTGCAGTGAGATGAGTGAGTGTTTGCAGTGAGATTAGTGAGTGTTTGCAGTGAGATGAGTGAGTGTTTGCAGTGAGATGAGTGAGTGTTTGCAGTGAGTGTTTGCAGTGAGATAGTGAGTGTTTGCAGTGAGATGAGTGAGTGTTTGCAGTGAGATGAGTGAGTGTTTGCAGTGAGATGATTGAGTGTTTGCAGTGAGTGTTTGCAGTGTGTGTTTGCAGTGAGATGAGTGAGTGTTTGCAGTGAGTGTTTGCAGTGAGATGAGTGAGTGTTTGCAGTGAGTGTTTGCAGTGAGATGAGTGAGTGTTTGTAGTGAGATGTGAGTGAGATGAGTGAGTGTTTGCAGTGAGTGTTTGCAGTGAGATTTGCAGTGAGTGTTTGCAGTGAGTGTTTGCAGTGAGATTAGTGAGTGTTTGCAGTGAGATGAGTGAGTGTTTGCAGTGAGATGAGTGAGTGTTTGCAGTGAGTGTTTGCAGTGAGATGAGTGAGTGTTTGCAGTGAGATGAGTGAGTGTTTGCATGAGATGTGAGTTTTTGCAGTGATGAGATGTGTTTGCAGTGAGATGTGTTTGCAGTGAGTGTTTGCATGAGATAGTGAGTGTTTGCAGTGAGATAAGTGAGTGTTTGCGAGTGAGTGTTTGTAGTGAGATGAGCAGTGAGTGAGAGTTTGCAGTGAGTGTGATGAGTGTTTGCAGTGAGATGAGTGGAGTGTTGGTAGTGAGTGTTGCAGTGAGATTAGTGAGTGTTGCAGTGAGATGAGTGAGTGTTTGTAGTGAGTGTTTGCAGTGAGATGAGTGAGTGTTTGCAGTGAGATGAGTGAGTGTTTGCATGAGATGTGAGTTGCAGTGAGATGAGTAGTGTTTGCAGTGAGATGAGTGAGTGTTTGCAGTGAGATGAGTGAGATCTGTTTGCAGTGAGATGAGTGAGTGTTTGCAATGAGATGAGTGAGATCTGTTTGCAGTGAGATGAGTGAGTGTTTGCAATGAGATGAGTGAGATCTGTTTGCAGTGAGATGAGTGAGTGTTTGCAATGAGATGAGTGGGTTTGTGTGTTTGCAGTGAGATGAGTGAGATGTGTTTGCAGTGAGATGAGTGAGTGTTTGCAATGAGATGAGTGAGTGTTTGCAATGAGATGAGTGGGATGTGTTTGCAGTGAGATGAGTGAGATGTGTTTGCAGTGAGATGAGTGAGATGTGTTTGCAGTGAGATGAGAGAGATGTGTTTGCAATGAGATGAGTGAGATGTGTTTGCAATGAGACGAGTGAGATGTGTTTGCAGTGAGATGAGTGAGTGTTTGCAGTGAGATTAGTGAGTGTTTGCAGTGAGATGAGTGAGTGTTTGCAGTGAGATGAGTGAGTGTTTACAGTGAGATTAGTGAGTGTTTGCAGTGAGATGAGTGAGTGTTTGCAGTGAGATTAGTGAGTGTTTGCAGTGAGATGAGTGAGTGTTTGCAGTGAGATGAGTGAGTGTTTGCAGTGAAATGAGTGAGTGTTTGCAGTGAGATGAGTGAGTGTTTGCAGTGAGATGAGTGAGTGTTTGCAGTGAGATGAGTGAGTGTTTGCAGTGAGTGTTTGCAGTGAGATGAGTGAGTGTTTGCAGTGAGTGTTTGCAGTGAGATGAGTGAGTGTTTGTAGTGAGATGTGTTTGCAGTGAGATGAGTGAGTGTTTGCAGTGAGTGTTTGCAATGAGATTAGTGAGTGTTTGCAGTGAGATGAGTGAGTGTTTGCAGTGAGATGAGTGAGACGTGTTTGCAGTGAGATGAGTGAGTGTTTGCAGTGAGATGAGTGAGATGTGTTTGCAATGAGATGAGTGAGATGTGTTTGCAGTGAGATTAGTGAGTGTTTGCAGTGAGATGAGTGAGTGTTTGTAGTGAGATGAGTGAGTGTTTGCAGTGAGTGTTTGTAGTGAGATGAGTGAGTGTTTGCAGTGAGTGTTTGCAGTGAGATTAGTGAGTGTTTGCAGTGAGATGAGTGAGTGTTTGTAGTGAGATGTGTTTGCAGTGAGTTTGAGTGTTTGCAGTGAGTGTTTGCAGTGAGATTAGTGAGTGTTTGCAGTGAGATGAGTGAGTGTTTGTAGTGAGATGTGTTTGCAGTGAGTTTGAGTGTTTGCAGTGAGTGTGAGTGAGTGTTTGCAGTGAGTTTGAGTGTTTGCAGTGAGTGTGAGTGAGTGTTTGCAGTGAGTGTGAGTGTTTGCAAACACATCTCACTCATCTCACTGTAAACACTCACACTCACTGCAAACACTCACTCATCTCAGTGCAAACACTCACTCATTTCACAACAAACACAAACCCATTTTGTTGCAAACACCTGTCTCACTGCAAACACACAGAACCGGTAGAATCATCTGCAGGATTATGGGATGCCCACATTAAGCTGAATGAATACTACATGCTTAGTTTCATAGGATTACATGCATCTATTGAGGATAAATGCATCCATAAACAAGTAAAATATCAAATAGGCCTGAAGCACCAACGGTGATATCAAAATGAATCATCCGCATGCCAGATAAAACACTCTATATGGCTCATTTAGAACAGACTCATAAATCTGTGTGAGTTTGTGTGGGTTTGTGTACTTACAATAATCAGCAGAATAAAGTAGATGAAGTTGTAGAATGAGTGAGCATCCATGACGTAATACATGATTTCCACCCAGCCCTCCAGAGTAATAACCTAAACACACCATCATTTGCAGAAAGAAAAACACTTCAAACAGTTCTCTGGAAATGAAGTTTGCTTCCAATAAGTTCACATTAAACACAAAGAACATCAATCAGCGGGATGACTGTTTTTAAAAGCTCTACAGTGGAAGTGAGTCACCAGCAGATACCTGAAATATAACAATCCAGGCATATCCGATGTTGTCGAAGTTGATGGCTCCTTTGTGCGGGTTTCTGTGTCCGGTGTGGCAGCGGGTGTAGTATTGGTTCCAGTTGACACAGAGCCCGGGGACGATGGCACTGGCGTTGAGGAAGGGCTCGGTCACGAGGCCCAGTGCCTGATGGTGCAGGAGATCATCCACATCCAGACAGCACTGATGTCCCGCAACACGCCGCGCCGGCACGTCACTGCACGACATGATACCGTTATCCTGCGGCAGAGAGCAGATGAAGGGCCTGTCGTCCTCCTCATTGGGAGCATAGTACGGAGCAGGGAGAGCCACACCTGATGACCTGAGAGAAAGAGGGAATATATTTGTGTCCAAAACCTAATCAGATGCTTTGCTGCCTACTTATACTACGGGGCCGTTGAATGCTTGAATCTGATTGGCTGACGAACGTTCTGAGGTGTGCAATTATTTTCAGGGAAACACACGGCGAACGTAGTTCCAGGCACCGCATTACATGACCGTATCACTCCGCCAAATGATTTCTGTTATTACAAAGGTCTTACAACAAGAAAATAACCAAAACCCACAACGACACAAGCCAAACTAATAAATACAGTAAACAAAAGGATAAAATCGACAGATCTTGTCCATGTTTTTGCCACAAAATTATGTTTTATTGTGTACGGAAAGCATATAGCCTACTCTCTTCCTCACAGACACACATATAGTTTACATACACCTTAACTTAAGCGCTAATGTAGCTAGCACTACTCTGAAGATTTTATCAGTAACATAGTTTAAGAACTTAAAAACGACATGACTTCTCACAAGCGAGGTAACAACAACGGTGCTGTTGGTGGAGAAAATGAACTTGAAGTCTCATTGCTGCCGATCACTGACTCACAGAGTTAACATTAATCTCTCTCTCTCATCTCTCTCTCTCTCTCTCTCTCTCTCTCTCTCTCTCTCTCTCTCTCTCTCTCTCTCTCTATCTATCTATCTCTATCTCTCTGTCTCATAACTTAGTTATTAACTGTATTAACTGCATTAGTCTGCTATCAACGGCTCAAGCCTCCGTTAGGGTTTAAAATTACGTTTTGGAATTAGCAAGAGAGGTGTTAAATGAGATGCGGAAGAAATAATCCTAGTCACAATAGCCATTGAAGTAGAAAAACCAGACGAATGCCTTGAAATATATCATCTGATTGATGTCTTGAGGTGTGGCAACCGAAGTATAAGTGGAATAATTGACTCCGATCCGTTGAATTATTAGAAAAATAATGCACATCTGAGGTGTAACGGCTTCACGAGCGCATCACCACCTCGGGTGTGCATTATTTTTCTAATAATTCAACGGCTCGGAGTCAATTATTCCTTACATACAGACTTTCTTACTTAGTATTTTTGACTTGTTTTTCAGTCCAGATATCTAAGCATTTGTAAACCCAGACCCTGCGTACAGGGAATGTACTCACACCTTTTTTCAAAGTTAGATAAATGTTAGGACAAAATATTTGTAAGTAATATTTATGGCACGCTCTTACAACATTCTGCATATTTGATATATGTTTTCATAAAGTTGAGATAAAAAGTTATTGGAACGTTTTATTTGTACTTGAATGTTTAAATAAATGTTTTTGTAATGTTTACAGTTTTTTTTCAACAGCTTAAACTAAATCTTTACTTGTCTCATAATTTCTGAAAGCTGACACTGACACTCAGAAGCACACACCAAATATGTAAAACCATACTCTATAATTCTCAGCCTTTCAATTTCATAAATCACTTTATGCAAAACACAACACACAGTTCGATATGTAACACACACAAAAATCTAACAGTTTTGAATTGTGTTTGCAATTGAAAAAATTATGGGAAAGGTAAAGTTTGCAAATGTTAACTGCTTTTTACATTATTAGAGATATGTTTGGGAAAAAATATTTTAATCGATAAAAAAAACACTTTACACGCAAATTGTGCTTCATTTTGCTAAATTTTGCATGCAATTCTTGGATTTGTGTATAAAGTTTTGAAAAAAAAAAAACACTGAGTGGAAAATCATTTAAGTTTTGAAAATGACATGGACCCTTAAAAATAACAGTTTGCGAAAACTTATGGGAGCAATTACAGAAAAAAATGGGCATAAATTTTAAAGTTCCCGAATTTAATCAAGAAAACTGGACATTTGAATTCTGCCGACATCAGAATATTGTGCTAGAATATAAAAAAAATCTTTGAGAACATTTTCTCAGCCAGGTCGATTAAAATCTCCTGTTTCCAAATGCATACAAACTTTAATTCTTCCCGTCCCAATGTAAAAAACTAAAAATCTCAACCCGGAAGAAAACTGAACATTCCCTCCCACTCCCGTTTTTTTTTTTCGAAATGTCATTTCAAAACAATATAGTACAGATCACAGCGTGCCCACCTAATGGTTGAATAAATAGCCTAAATGTGTTTTTTGTTATTATATTGAACCCCTGGGGATACATATATTATGCAGTAGATGTTGCATAGAAATAATATGTAATATCTTACACACACGTCTTCTATTTTGCTTTTTTTTTGAATTTCACTCTATAGTATATTTTCTAGCTGTATTTTTATGTATCCCCAGGCAATTTCGAGTTCTGACCTCATTCACATGCAGACTAAAGCGCATTTTTGCTTAAAGCGCAACGTTCTTTTTTTGAGTAAACCATCTTTCATTTGTAAAGATTTTAGGCTCTTTTATTGTATGACGAAATTGGAGATTTTTAAGAGCAAGTGAGCGCATTCTTGCAAACGCGATTCCACACAAACACTCTAGCGCACATTTCTCTAGTAATTTTGAGTGCTTGTAAAGTCTTTACTTAAGAACGTTTCAGATGATAAGCCATTTATATGAATGATATCTGGATGTCCTGCGATTGTAACAAGACACGTTAAAACTGTCCACACGGACTGAGCCTCTAGTGGAAAATCATTTCGCCCCCTATGCATTCGCATAACATGAAAATATCAGGGTGAAAGTCACATGCTTGTGTAGTATAGACCCAGCTCCCAACAACTTTGAAAAAAATAACAGATTTGCGAAAACTCTACCTAGGGAGCATTACAGTATAAAAATACACAGCACACACAAATATTGTGTATTATGACAAATAATCAGTTTTTTTCGTAAGCTCACTGCAGTGCATTTTGGGATTGTCTTGTCCACGACTAATCTGCAGTAATTTCTGGAACAGCCTTCGGTTTAAGAGAATGAAGCTGCTCACTAGGTTTTGGAACAGAGCCTCAGACTTCATCACATATGTGTTAAGACTGATTTAGACCAATAAAGACCAACATCCAGAAGCGCAGACACACACACAGGTGGTTTAACAGAGCTCAGAGGGTCAAATGCTTGTTGGCGCTCCTCTCTATGATCATAAAGGCGACATTCAGACGCTTTTAATTAACCAAAGAGCACATCAGTGCAAACGCACAGATCAAACACCGAGAGCAAATGAAATGATATTTCAGAAGATTACAGAGGACAAACATCATGAAAGAGAAGCTGGGTGCTGATTCATCTATCAGTGGTGTGGCGCTCGGAGCCAGTGAATGAGGAGCTGATGATAATAGAGATCTGTAACAACCAACACGCTCCAAAACAACAGATCATCACTTCATAAACACACTGCACTTCTGACTGCCAGGCAATGCTTAGGGCTGGAAAGAACTGTTTCTTTTATTCAGCAAGGACACATTCAATTGACCAAAGGTGAGAGTGAAGACATCTCTAATGTTGCTTTTGTGTTATTTTCTAATTTAGTATTGAATTATGCATTGAAAATGATATTATCAGAATAGCAGTTTCATCTGAGAGTCACTTTGGATAAAAGCATCTGCTAAATGAATAAATGTAAATGAATGAAATGAGCTTCAAAATGATGTTATTTACTGCTGACCTATAAACTATTCATAATGTTTATTTGTTTTTAGAGTCAAAATCCTGAAACTCCAGTCATTTCCAGATTCAAATGAACATTAATTCCACACACACACACACACACACACAAAAAAATATATATATCCTACTGAAAGGTTAGAAATAAATCAAAGGGTTAGAAATGTATTAATACTTTTATTCATCAAAGATGGATCAAACTGATCAGAAATGACAGTATCGATGTTTATAATGTTACAGTAGATTTCATTTGAATAAATGCTGTTTATTTGAACTTTCTGATCATCTGTCAATCATGAAAAATAAAATGCATCACAGTTTCCACAAAAATATTGTTCAGCACAACTGTTTTTAACATTGATAATAATCATAAATGTTTCTTGAGCAGCATATTATAATGATTTCTGAAGATCACGTGACACTGAAGACTGGAGTAATGATGCTGAAAATACAGCTTTGCGCATCACAGAAATAAATTACAGTTTAACCTCTATTGATATATCAGAACTTTAATGTTTTATTCTCCTCAGAGATCACGTAGATCTTCAGCCCAGCTGTTATTAAATCTGGTTTGAAAACAAAAGGCGAAAGTCTTTTTCAGTCTATAGCAGGTTATGACTTTTTTGATTATTGTACATTTTTATTTGTATCATCCTTTTAAGGTTTTGGATTGAATACGGTTTGGTTCTGTTTTATTTGTGTGTATTTTGCTTGGCTTGTGAAGCGCGTTGGTCAACATCCGTGTTGTTTTGAGGTGCTATGTAAATACATTTTCACCTTGACCACATAGAAATCAGCTCTTTTAAATTGCAACAATATTTCACTGTTTTTAGTGAGTTTTTGATGAAATAAATGCAGCCTTGGCGGAGATTTCTTTCTAAATCCTCCCGAACCCAAACGTTTGAGCTGTAGTGTATTTATCGGGTATTTTCTCCTTCAGGTTCAGTTTGTGATCTCCGCTGGAGTCCAGCTGGTTTCAGAGCGTCAGCGTCTCTGAGGACAGTCAGTCTTTATTAAAGCTGCTGTTCTCCAGTGAGCTGGGTTCAGTGGGACAGAGATGTGTAAAAATAGAGTAGAAGTAAGACAGGAGATTAGAGATGTGCAGGAGACCGCAGGGAACGTGGGAACACAACACTACTAAGATAAAGTACGTTCTTGGCCAAGACGTCTCAAACAAGACTCTCAATAGACCTGAATTAAAGGAACCCAAAAGTGACCATTTTTATACAAACATGCAGCTTTTGTCTTCTCCGGATGTCAACTGATGGACTGGAGTGGTGTGGATTACTTGTTCTGACGGCACCCATTCACTCCAGAGCATCCATTGCTGAGACACTGATGCAATGCTTTTTTAGGGTCAACTATTCCTTTAAAGTTGCAATGAAGTGTTAGATATTTTCTTCTGCATTGGTAGATTACATGCAACCGATGTTAATGAATGGATCCAAACAATGGCAGATATGCACAGATGAATCCTACGCTATAAGATCTATAACATGCATTCAGAAAATAGATAGGGGAATTTATTTTTTACTTTAAAATGAGCTGTTCATCCTAGACTGCTGTTCTTCTCATCCAGCAGATGTTCTTCATCAGGTCCTGTGTGTCGTAAACTACAGGTGCGACTGACCTCACTGTAACACTGAAGGGTTTATTCTGGAGACTTTCCTGAGCACTGAAACACACACGGTCCATTATCATACGTGACATAACAAGGTCAGAGCCATAAATCTCCCAGCAGCCCCTGCTGCGTGCCATCACTCATCACACAGAGGAACATTAGAGGAACCACGGAGAGAGAGAGAATCTCACATTTCACCCCGCAATCAACACACAGAAATATGAATTATTAAAGTTAAGTCAAATGATTGTGCATGGCGTTTTTCTCAACACACACCGTTTGAAGCAGTTTATAATATCTTAATATCTTCCTGTCTAATAGTTGCATTTATCAGAACACAGCTGAATGATAAAGAAGTTTAATTTATATATGCACACATGCATCGTTCACAATAAAATCAATAACATGCATTTAGAAAACAGACAAGCTTATTGATTTAAAAATGCATGTTATTGATCTTATTGTGAATTAATCATTTGGCATGCATTTTAATTTTTATAATCTGTTACATTTGGATGTGCATAATAATATCAAAGTACAAATCAGTTGCTAGTTCTGTTATATTAGAAGATTGTTTCTATTGTGTGAGTGAATTGAGAAGACTCGCCAGCCAAAAGTATTCCTTAGAAAGCCATTCAACTCTATTTAGCTTGTTCCACGTTTATTTTTAACCCAATGATAATGAGCAAATCTCTTATTTTTGAGACACAGATCGATGACAGACTCTGCTATTGTTCCTCAATCATTAAAGTGACACTGGATGCTAGTAAGGGATCCGCAGTGCGCTCTAATGAGGGAACATCGTGATAGCTTCACAAATGTGTCCAACCCGAGTCTAGAGGCTCAATAAACGCTCATGAGTTTACTCTTCTGAAGAGCAGAAAGATCAGCACGACCATCAACACGGGAGGTTTGAACCCCAGAAGAGCCTTCCCGCTGGAGATCAGAGAGTGATCATATACAGCAGAAACCAGGAGGAAAGATCCAGACCACCAGCAGCACTGGAGAAGATACCGATTGAACATTATGATGACAAATATTTGGTGATGACTTTTTGTTCTATGACAAAGATGAGATGACACTGATATCATTAAACACTAACTGTGACTATATCAATAAGCAATATAATTAACTCTTTAATCACTGCTTCCTCACTGAAGCATCTACTGCATCTTTGCTTTGATAATATTACTGAATATGATCCAGATATAGTGTATTTGATAAAAATGCCATTTTCTCAAAATGATGCTTTTTTATGAAACCTAACTCTTTTTTTCAAAACTGATTTACTTATAATTTTTTTTAAGTAGAGGGTCTGATTTTTATTTTGATGATTTTAAAATATTCTGGGAGTCTTAAAATTTGAGTGAAAATCAGCAAAAACGCTGGCGATGGCTGGCAACTTTTATTTTAAAACTGGTGAAAAAACACTCCAGTTTTACTCCAGAAAACTCCAGAAAAAACAGTGTTATTGATGGTTTTGTGACAGAGCCCTGACACTCCCGTCGTGTCCTGTTGTTACGTGAGCGTGTGGCTTCGAGTGTGCTCGAGCCGTGCACGCTCTCTCTTCTGCGAGCCGTGTTTCATGTGGGAACATGGTGTTCGGATCCTGGCACTCATGTCTTGAGGTTTGGTTTCGTGTCGGGGTTCGGACACTCGCACTCCATGTTCTGTCTTGTTTGGAGGTAGATGGCGCTCTCCTCAGTCTCTCAGTTTGCAGCATCTCTCTGTGCACGTGTGTCTTGTGCTGTGTGGCACGCAGTTCGTGTTTTTATCGGCTGCGTGTTATGTCTTGTGCTGTGTGGCACGCAGCTTGTGTATTCATTGGCTGTGTGCTTTCATGTTGTCATGCCTTGTGTGAACACATGGTTTATGAGTGTTTTCATTAGCTGTGTGTTCGTGTCCTCTTCTGCACATGGCTGGTGATTTGTTTGCTGGCCATGTGCTTGTGTGTTTTTGTTTTGTGTGAGCACATGGCTTTTGTCTTAGTTTTCTGTGTGCCATGTGCTCTCATGTCAATTGTCTTAACCCCACCCATCTTGTTACTTGATTATTAGTTAATTATCCCCACCTGTCTTACCCATTTCCTGCCTAGTTTGATTCCCTATTTATTCTCGCTCTGTGATCTGTGCTGTGCTGGTTCGTTTTGTGTTCTCTGTTACTCCTAGTTGGTCAAGTCAAGTGTCTTGTTAGCGTTTTGTTTTCTAGTTTTCGCCCAATCAGGGGTCTCTTGTTTCCCAGCCCTGTTGGCTGTTGTTTGTGCCTGTTTTTTGCCCAAGTTTTCTGTTGATCTTTACTTTTATTATTAAAGACATTTTTGAAATATCCCTGGCTGTTCTGCGTAAAAAACCCTGACAGCACTCACATTTGAGCTATTAGCTGTAACGTTACGTTAATTGATTAATGTGAATAAATGTCTAAATTTAAGTCTGTTATAAAGCGGACGATTGTGTCTTGTAGAAGACTTTAGGATTGAATCTGCTCGCCGTGAAACACTTAAGGCAGCGGTTCGCAATTCCAGTCCTCTCTAAAGAGAGACATGCAAAATATGCAGAGCGGGGGGGGGGGCGCGAGGACTGGAATTGAGAACCTCTGACTTAAGGTGACATTTTCCATACCTTATGTTATACTTAGGAAAATGAATGTTAAGGGGCTTTACGCAACACTTAAGCTTAGGCTAACCCTAACCCTAACCTAACCCTAACCCTAGGCTTTAAGGGACACTTTAGAGAAATTCTAAGGGTTTATGACATTTCACCTCAAGAAACCCTTAAGTGTCATTTAAGGGATATTGTATGCAACGCCAGGGAAACTTAAGAGCGATGTTAAGGGAAATTTACACTTAAGGTGCTTTATGCAACCAGGCACAGGTATATTGTACTTTGGCTTGAGCTCAGAAGTCATGGGATAACATTAATGTTGAAGATCTCAGGAAATATATTAACACTATACCAGAGAGATGTGCTGCTGTAATCACTGTGAAAGCTGGACATACCAAATATTAACGTTAAAAGTGCATAAAACAGTACGACTGACTTCATCTGATGTTTGTTCTGCTCAGAGACACCATCTGCATATTTCAAGAACATTATGAAATATTAAATCATGTTTTGGAGGCAATATTTTCAGATCTGTCAGATGTTCTAATAATTTTAGCCATCGCTGTATGAGTATAATAATTATGATTATGAGTGTAACAATGCAGCCTGACTAAAATGTGTCCCTGGAGCACAAAACCAGTCATAAGCAGCACAGGTATATTTGTAGCAATAGCCAACAATACATTGTATGGGTCAAAATTATATTTTTATATTTATGCCAAAAATCATTAGATATTAAGATCATGTTCCATTAAGATCTTTAGTGAATTTCCAATCATAAATATATCACAACATATTTTTTTATTAATAATATGCATATCTAAGAACTTAATTTGAACAACTTTAAAGATGATTTTCTCAATATTTAGATTTTTTTGCACCCTCAGATTCCAGATTTTCAAATATTGTCCAAACCATACATCAATGGAAAGCTTTCAGATTATGTATAAACCTCGATTTAAAAATATTAACATTATGACTGGTTTTGTGGTTCGGGGTCACAAATGTGTTTTAATAGATTAAAACTCACATATTTTAATCAACTAAAACCTGACCTGACAGGACAGGTTGACTAAATATGAACAAATTAAAAAGGAAATCTGACACAGAATTAAAGGTCATTGCACACTGAGTCCGAAATTTCCACAAGTAAAAAAAAAATCGGATCAGGTTCGATTTTCTGCATTTTCGTATCCATAGCATGCATTTTGATAGGAAAGGATGAGGACTACGAAAAAACTGGAAACATTTCAGACTCACTGTGCAATGACCTTAAATCCTAATGAAGACGAGCCGGGACTCACAGGGTTAAGTTCTCCTCCGGATAGCAGCGGTTGCGCAGAAGTCCAGCCCACAGCTGCACGCCGATGATGCCGAAGATGAAGAAGACGAAGAAGCACAGCAGCAGCACGTTCCCCAACATCGGCAGCGTGTCCAGCAGCAGATTCACCAGGATCCTCATGCCTGACACACAGAACATAACACTCAGACAATAAACACACATCTGCCCTTCACAAGACAATCTCTGACCCGACCGAGCTGGACCAGAACAAAATTCTTCTCTATTTTAGCTTCATTTCCATCACACACACTGCATCAATTCTTCAACTTTGTTCCTTGAGTTACAACTTCACATGCAAACAATGAGATGCGTTTGGGGGCGAACTTTCCTGGAGTTGCTGACACGCGCCGGATGTGAGAATCTCTGAAGGCGTTTGTGACTGACATTGCTCCTCTGATCTCCTCACTAACTGCTCCACATTCACTCAGATGTGTTCCTGTAGTTTGGAGGAAGTTTCCAGAGAGCAGGTGAAGTATAAAGCATCTAAATAACGAGCGAGTCACGTCTGACACACTCACACTCACTCCAGCCGACTGAAGAAACTTCACACTTGAGTTTGAGACACTTCACTGTAAACTCATCACCTCTGACAGACTGAGACATGGTTTGGGATGATCTGATACGCTTCATCCAATGGAGAAACACCTCGCTCTGTCCCAGAAAGATCAAATTAAACATGCACAACTCGTTTTACAGTACTTGCATGATGTGATGAATTCACTGTCCGTACAGCAGAGCACACCGTGCGTGTGTGAATCTCTGTTTGTGTTTATAAAGGACTTGATTAATTAGAGTCGGTTCATTATGGCTCTGAATGACTCAGTAATGTGTTCATCGGTACTCATCAGCTGAGCCGAAATCTGTTTTGGATGTGCTGTGAATGAAATAAATTACAATAAATAAAACTTAACCATATTTTGGAAACTAATTAATTCCCAGAAGTGAGATAAACCTGATAAAACCTCCCAAAACTGCTTTAATAGACATCCTCATTGGCAAAAACCACAAAAACTATGAATTTATTATAAAAAAAAATATTGTAATAATTAGTGCTGTCAAACGATTAATCACGTCCAAAATAAAAGTTTTGTTTACAGAATATATGCATGCACTGTGTATATATGAATCTACACACATGCATGTATATATTTAAGAAAAAATGTGTTTATATTAAATCTATATATAAATAATATGAATATAAATATATACATGCATGTGTGGGTATTTATATATACGTGATAAATATACACAGTACATGCATATGTTCTGTAAACAAAACTTTTATTTTGGATGCGATTAATCGTTTGACAGCACTAGTAAAAGTGCTAAATATTGTCTGTTATGTTTAATATTCATAACGAGTTGTATATAAAGCAGATTTTCTGCAGGTGTTACGAAAGTAAATTTAAGACAGAGTAAAGAAAATGTAGATAATGTAGATAAAGAAAGGAATACATTAAATGGGACACAGTGTGGTCTAAATGCAAATAAGAAACACGTCACCTTCCAATACATCTCTCTATTACTTTTAACTAATTTGACAAAATATGGAAATATATTTTCTGCGGTGGGGAAAAAGTGCTGTTCTTCATCAGTATTTTTGTCTTGTTTTCCAGGGCACATATCAAACCAAGAAACATTTAGCCTGCTTAAGAAGCAAAACGACTAGATAAGAAGTCTAGTTTTCTGAGAAACAGATCAAAATGAAGTGTGTTTGATTAAAGGGTCATCGCATGCCCATTTAACACAAGTTGATATGATTCTTTGGAGTCCGAGTCTGGACCATGGCCTAGTTTCATGAAACATAATGGCAACAGCAGCACCAAAATAAAGTGAGCCGTGCTTCAAATTACACCACAAGTGCTTGCCGTGTGCGTAGTTTCTCTATAAAGACGCTAAAGCGCTGTTAAGAGCTACAGACATGTTCAGAATTATTGGCACCCTGACCACGTCTGTATATGATGCGGTTAAAACACTGCAGAAAACAACAATGATGCAAATATAGTTATGTTTACCTATCATACATGATTCTGACCGTTCAAACCAGCACATTTATCCCATCCACATTTAGCATTATTAATTCATACATTACGAGCATTTTAAAATAAACTTATACTTGTTAAATTTGGAAAAAAGAATTGTATATGGCGAGAAAATACAACATAAACTTGAAAAGTACTAACTTATATTCTATAACTTTATATTCTTTAACTTCTAACTTATATCTAAATGTCAAAAATAATAATAGCTTGACGAGATATATGATCTTATCTTTTAATATTCATATCTAATTGAGATCAACTGATTATTTATTTATTTATTGTTATATATAACAATTTTCAAAAAAAAGTCACTGGCCTTTGGCTCTAAGAACCCAATATATATTTTCTAGAGCTATATATTGTTTTGTATATTATTTGTAAAAAAAACTATTTTTTTTTACTTTTACAAAGCATTACTGATGCCCAGACGTACATGTAAATATATGAATATACAACATCAATAATATAATATAAATCTAATATAATATAATTAATATAATAACATCGACACATTTAGGTGGATCGGGGGTGCATTCCCTTAAAAAAAACATAATCCACAGCGTCTTCAGCGGCTCAGATGTCTGGAGTAAATGATGACTGCTATGTTCATTATTACATCCAACAACTAAACACCTCAATCTCTTAGAAGACATTCATGTCTACATCTGCTCCGGCGGTGAAACAATGGTGGACTGATGACAACTAACTGAGGGCGGGGCTAAGGTAAAACGCTACTGTCAATCAACAATTGTAGAAGGGCCTGGGTCAGTGTGACGTCACACTGGCAGGAATTTGAGAACGGCTTGATTTGAGAAAGGGGTAATGATATTAGGAGATAAAAAACAAACACTGGGGGGGATTTGTATCATTATAGGGTGGTTGTTCACACACACTGCAAACGCCCAGAAAAATGTACTTCATTTAAAGAAAAAACTAGTTTTAATATTGCATTGACAGATATTAGTTATTGTTTTAAGCATAAATTCAGAAAATACTTCATATCTTTAATTTACATCTCAAGTAAACATTTTAATTTTAGGATATTTATATTGAGAAACAAAAATACTGAGAATTATATTATTTTTGTGACATTTAACGCCATGACTTTATGAATTTAAGACTTTGTGCTCTGATATAAGAGCGTTTGTGAAAATGCAGACCCATAGAAACCCTGATACAAACAACAGAATGGAATATCCTCATTTTTGGTCTGATCCTCATAATGGAGGTGTGTTGTGTGTCTCTGTGTTTTTATCATTTTCTCCTGCTTTCATCAGGTTCATCCTCCGTAACGTCTCTGTAGGCCCGGTATTAAATCCAGCGCATCTCATCAGCTAATGGTTTCTCAGCAGATCCTCGAGAGTGTTTGAGTCTCCTGTCTATGAGCCCTTTATGATTCAGCACTGATGAATCACCTCACAATCAGAAACAGAGTCAGGTTTGATTCCACACAGCAGTCTTGATTCCCCAGACATGGCCTAATGGTTAGAGAGTCAGACTCGTAATCCAAAGGTTGCGGGTTCGAGTCTCGGGCCGGCAGAAATTGTCAGTGGGGGAGTGATTGTCCACCATCAATACCACGACTGAGGTGCCCTTGAGCAAGGTACCGAACCCCCAACTGCTCCCCCACTGCTCCGTGTGTGTGTGTGTGTGTGTGTGTGTGTGTGTGTGTGTGTGTGTGTGTGTGTGTGTGTGTGTGTGTGTGTGTGTGTGTGTGTGTGTGTGTGTGTGTGTGTGTGTGTGTGTGTGTGTGTGTGTGTGTGTGTGTGTGTGTGTGTGTTCACTGCTGTGTGTGTGCGAGCATGGGTCACCATACTTGGCCGTATGTCACGTCACAAGTCACAGAAATGAGCAGAAATCAGACTCACTGGGGACTCTGTTGATGGCTTTGAGCGGCCGCAGGACTCTCACCGTCCGGATGGCCGTCAGGTTGATGTTCTGCAGGTCCAGTGAGTACTCCACCACCCTGTACACACACACACACACACTATAAACACACAGTTCATCTGTACATTTATTCATCAGCACTGTTTGTTCTGAAAGCTAGTCTGATGATCTCTGACAGCTGATCATACGCTCAACATATTTACATACATGGAGACACACACACACACGTCTGTGACAACGATCATTAAAGATCTCCATCTGTGCTGCATTTACACACTGATCTCTTACAGAGCACAGAATAGACACACATAAAACACAGCATAACAGAAGAGACAGAGACGAATGAGTGAGAGCATCTACTGTTTGTCACATGAACTGATCACACGTACACATTCAATGCCAAATACATCCGTGCAATCAATGCATTTCAGAAAACAGTGTGCTGTCTGTAGGTTTAAATGAGTGACATGAATGCTGTAAAAGCACAAAATAAAATAGCATTCAAACGTTTGTGGTTGGTAAGATTTTGTCTTTGCCCCCATTTTTCATGAGCTGAACTCAAAGATCTAAGACGTTTTCTATGTACACAAAAGGCCTATTTCTCTCAAATATTGTTCACAAATCTGTCTAAATCTGTGTTAGTGAACGAGATAATCCATCCACCTCACCGGTGTGGCATATCAAGATGCTGATTAGACAGCATCATTATTGCACAGGTGTACCTTAGGCTGGACACAATAAAAGGCAGCTCTATTTGAGAGAAATAGGCCTTTTGTGTACATAGAAAAAGTATTCGATCTTTGAGTTCAGCTTGTGAGAAATGGGGGCAAAAACAAAAGTGTTGCGTTTATAATTTTGTTCAGTGTAAGTTCAGCAATCGGATACTTGTTGTAAAATTACAATTAAAATTCCACCTATTAAGTCCTGTGTATGCATCTTTTTTAGGGTGGTGAAAAGGGGCTGTTCAAAATGTATTTGGCTTTGAATTATTAATTCAAGAGATTCATTGAAAAACACTGATTTATCCAGTAATTAAGTAAATCTTGAGTGAGTCGTTGAATCATTCTGTTCAGAAATTCCATGAGATTTTGTTTAATTGTCTAATATTTTTTTTCTTCAGAATTGTGAGAGAACTACAACCTCCTTTAAAAAAATCTATAAAAATTTCTCAATATATCTAAAATAGAGCATCTCTATTTAGCCCACAACAACTCTTAATTGAGTTTTTATGTAGTCTGGTGAATTTTGTTCATGGTATTCAACAGCAATTAAATGTTTTGCAAAAAGAGACACAGAATAAATATGTTTGATATCTAAATGTTTTACTTTTTTACCACATTGGAATCGAAACTGTGTGTGTGTGTGTGCGTGTGTGCGCGCATGTGTTCTCACCCGGCCATCACGATGAAGAAGTCCAGTCTGTTCCAGGTGTCGCCCAGATAACAGCGCCGGCCAAAGATCCCCAGAGCCACTATCTTCACCAGCATCTCCAGCGCAAAGAAGACGTAGATGAAGGTGTCGAAGGCCTGAGAGACGGAGATAAATCAGCCGTGCAATTAAATCAACTGACATCATCAGAGTCTAATGATTAGCTAATTAAGATGAAACTCTGATGATGAGTCTCTAGATGACGCTGATGATCTGGAATCATCTGGATATTAGATATGAAGTGTACGTTTAACAGGTTAACGTGCAGAAACCTCACGAGATCAGAACGAGCTGATTAACGATGCGAAGGACTCATTAACAGGCTTCTGCTGGAAGTATCTGGTTCCTCAGACTGACCTGCAGGACCTGGCAGCGCTCGGAGGAGCAGTCGATGTTCTCGCAGGGCTGGTACATCCCAAGAGTCACACAGTTCAGCAGGATCACCATCATACTGACCCGCTCGAACCACGTGAGCCAGTTAAGGAGAACTCAACTAGTGCTCGATGCAATGATTGTGTGATCACAGCACATATGAACAGAAAACATCACCACAGGCACTAAACCAACACATGCATGAACCAATAGAGAGAGAGAAACTGAACCAGTCTGAACCATTGACATGCATGTTATATTACAACAGAATCAATGCATTACAAGAATAGTTTTCACGAGATTGTATTTAAGGAAATCAAAAATTATTCATCAAGGGTGCATTCAATTTATCAAAAGTGGCAGACCAAACTTTATATTTATCTGTGAATCCTGAAAAGAAAAAAATGCTCCAACAATAAACACAAAACCAGTCCTAATTGAAAGAAAACAAGCTGACAAATATATTGACATCATTAGGGGATAATATTGAATAACAAGAGACTTATTAAGCTATTTTTTTTTGTAGGCCGGTCATTTTTGTCTGGGAACACCACACGTGTGATTTTATTTATTATTATTTTGTAAATTTTGTACAAAATAAATGCTTTTCAAAACAAATTTCTTGGTTAAACATTAAAGCATGCTAGTGTGATAAACAGTGAATTTTTTCATATTTAATTTAATATTGATAAAATCATCCACAAATAACGTTTTTTTTTTCACTCAAAAACTGATAAGCTCAGATTAATGATAAATCAGGTCCGATATAATTAAACGAATTCCATATCCGAATCAGCATATTATTATGATTTCTGAAGATCATGTGACACTGAAGACTGGAGTAATGATGCTGAAAATACAGAAATAAATTACAGATATTCACATAGAAACCCCAAAATAATATTTCACATTTTACTCTGTATTTCTGATCAAATAAATGCAGCTTTGGTGAGCAGAAGAGGAGTCAAAATGGTCTTTCTATAACACTAGAAACGAAGGATTGCATGAGTTTTGTGTGTTTGTTTGTATGAACGTGTGTCACCAGATGAGCGCCGGCTCCTCCTGAGGATTCGTTTCTTTGTTCGCTCGTCAAAATGTTTTCTGTCCCGAAGCAGCTTTACAGAGTCGAGACTGAATTCATTCCTGGAGCGCGGCAGCATCGGCTCATACGCTGTAAAAGAGCAGCGTGAACATTCTGCTGAACGACTCCTTTAGTGTTTCACAGAAGAAAGGAGGACTCTCTTCAAAACTAATGTTTATAATATCATCCTCAAAAGTTTAACCGGTTCAAACAGATGTCAGGGAATCTGCAGGGGATGTGATGCACAGGTGGGCAGTGGATCTGCTCCGTTACTATAGTAACACCTCCTTCATCCAGCTGCAGCAGGTCAAACACACACAACTCATTCAGTCATTACCAGATTGAGGAGTTATTGCTCTTAAAGCGAGATGCTGGAGGTGAACAGGGTATCAGATCTCACCACACTTCAGCAGCTGATTCATCATGACTACAGTTTTGTATTATGAGCTTTCTGAAAAGTTAAGTATGCAAATGAGGCATTATGTGCACTCATTTACATAAACAGGAATCTGAACATTAGATAAAGTCATGCTCAAAAGTATTTGTTGACAAAAAGGTTTTTCTAGAGTGGATTCTGGATTCCTCGGTTAACCACTCCATAAATCAGACAGAAAACTAAAATATTTTCATCATGTTTTTAGAAATAAAATATTAAATGCTGTTTAATATTAATATTAAATGTAATATTAAATGTGTGCCAAATCCCCCAGTAAAAGAGGCATAAACCTAAGTTTGGTGTGTAAGATTTTTTTTTTTTAAAGATATGAAATCTTGAAAGACACACACACACAAATGCACTCTCACACTCACTCGCTCACAACACGCACGCGCACACACACGCACACACATACACACACACACGCACACACACACACTCTCACAGACACACACACACACACAGACAGACAGACACACACACAGGCAGCGAGATCTCCATGAAAGCATGTTAAACAGAATGAGCGCTGGTCTGTATGAGTCTCTCATTATGAGCGTATGAAACCTTCATCAGCGCTTCTGTCCCGTCATGAAAGTGAATCCAGCTCTGGTGTCACTAGAAGCTGATCTAAGGTCAGTATAGAGGATTCGGGATCTATTTATACAGCGTCTCCAGCAAAAGCGCACGAGTGCTGAATGAAACCGGCACAATAATGAAGGCCTTTCCCAGAATCCTCACTGAGCCTGAGTGGAACATGGAGTATTTGAAGAAGATCCGCAAACACACTGCAGTTATAGATCATGGCAGAATATATCACACACACACGCACACGCACACGCACACGCACACACACACGCACACGCACACACACACACACACACACACACACACACACACACACACACACACACACACACACACACACACACACACACTCTCACACACTCCCACACACACTCTATGTCCATAGAGTCCACTCATACACACAGTATGATCAGCTATAGACAGGCTCTAAAAGCTGCCAGGACTGAGCATATCCGCAAACTCATAGAAAATAACAAAAAACAATCCAAGGTTTTTATTTAGCACAGTGGCTAGATTAAGAAATAAACAGATGCCACATGATCTAAATATTCCCTTACAGTTTAATAGTAAGGACTTTATGAATTTCTTTACTGATAAAATAGATAACATCAGAAATACAATAACAAATGTAGATTCTACAGCGTCTAGTACTTCAGCTTCATTCATCGCACCCAAAGAAAAACTGCAGTGCTTTACAACTATAGGACAAGATGAGCTAAATAAACTTATCACTGCATCTAAACCAACAACATGTTTATTAGATCCTGTACCCACTAAACTATTGAAAGAGTTGTTACCTGTTGCAGAACAACCGCTTCTCAATATTATTAACTCCTCGTTATCTTTAGGTCACGTCCCAAAACCATTTAAGCTGGCAGTTATTAAGCCTCTTATTAAGAAACCAAAACTAGATCCTTGTGAACTGGCAAATTACAGGCCCATCTCAAATCTTCCGTTTATGTCTAAAATTGTAAAAAAAAAAGTTGTGTCTGCTCAATTGTGCTCCTTCTTACTAAAAAATGATATCTATGAATAATTTCAG
Source organism: Ptychobarbus kaznakovi (assembly GCA_027422405.1). Lineage (NCBI taxonomy): Eukaryota > Metazoa > Chordata > Actinopteri > Cypriniformes > Cyprinidae > Ptychobarbus > Ptychobarbus kaznakovi. The sequence goes on from JAPDDN010000226.1 coordinate 89,378, forward strand.
TCAGGTTTCAGGCCCCGTCATAGCACAGAAACTGCACTTGTTAAAATTACAAATGACTTGCTTCTTGCATCAGACAAAGGCTGCATCTCGTTGCTAGTTTTACTTGATCTTAGTGCTGCGTTCGACACTATAGATCATGACATACTGATAGATCGATTACAAAACTATACAGGTATTCAAGGGCAGGCTTTAAGATTGTTTAGATCCTACCTGTCCGATCGCTACCACTTTGTTTATTTAAACGGGGAGTCATCTCAATTATCACCAGTAAAGTATGGAGTACCACAAGGATCTGTCCTAGGTCCTCTATTATTTTCATTATATATGTTGCCCCTTGGAAATATTATTAGAAAATACGGGATTAGTTTCCATTGTTATGCTGATGATACTCAACTATATATCTCAACAAAACCAGATGAAACTTCTAAACTATCTAAGCTAACAGAGTGTGTTAAAAATATAAAAGATTGGATGACCAATAATTTTCTCCTATTAAATTCAGATAAGACAGAGATATTACGTATTGGACCTAAAAACAGTACACAGAATCTCTTGGATTACAATTTGCAACTAGACGGATGTAATGTTACTTCCTCTACAGTTACAAATCTGGGTGTTATATTAGACAGCAACTTGTCCTTTGAAAATCATATTTCCCATGTTACAAAAACAGCATTATTCCATCTTAGAAACATTTCCAAGCTTCAAAACATCTTAACTGTTTCTGATGCAGAAAAGATAGTTCATGCATTCATGACCTCTAAACTGGACTATTGTAAGGCAAAGCAAGGCAAGTTTATTTATATAGCACATTTCATACACAGTGGTAAAGTGCCTTACTTAAAAGGAAGTGAAATTGTAATTAAAAAACAAGGAAATCATTTTTTTATAAAATTGATTTAAATTTAATTTAAAACAGTTAAGAGTCTAAAATGATTATACATGAAATACAGTGCATCAAATATCAGTTTGGACGTAGTACAGCGCTCATTCAGTAAATGCACAGCTAAACAGATGAGTTTTGAGTCTGGATTTAAATGTGGTGTATGTTTTAGCACATCTGATCTCTTCTGGAAGCTGATAATAGCTAAAAGCGGACTTCCCTTGTTTTCTGTGAGTTCTTGGTATTTCTGACTGACCCGATCTTAATGATCTGAGTGCTCTGTTAGATTTATATTCAGTGAGCATATCTGCAATATATTTAGGTCTTAGGCCATTGAGTGATTTATAAACGAGTAAACGTACTTTAAAATCAATCCTAAATGTGACTGTAAGCCAGTGTAAGGACCTGAGGACTGGTGTGATGTGCTCATATTTTCTGGTTCTAGTCAGAATCCTGGCAGTAGCGTTCTGGATGAGCTGCAGCTGTCTAATGGTCTTCTTTGGAAGGAGACAATTACAATAATCCACCCTGCTGGTGATAAAGCCATGAACAAGTGTCTCCAAATCTTGACTGGAAACAAAATATCTAATTCTTGCAATGTTTTTGAGATGATAATATGCTGATTTAGTTACATGACTACTAAAACTAAGGTCTGTCTCCAGAATCACCCCAAGATTTCTGACTTGATTTTTAGTTGTTTGACCCCTAGAGTCAAGGTATGCATTCACCTTGAGAACTTCATCTTTGTTTCCAAATGCAATGACTTCAGTTTTCTCCTTGTTTAACTGAAGAAAGTTTTGGCACATCCAACTGTTAATTTCATCAATGCATTGGCAGAGGGAGTCAATGAGGCTATAGTCATTTGGAGATAAGGCTAGGTAGATCTGGGTATCATCAGCATATCTGTGATAGGCAAGTTGGTTCTTCCTCATTATTTGACTTAGTGGGAGCATATACAGGCTAAACAAGAGCGGTGCAAGAATTGAGCCTTGTGGGACTCCGCATGTCATGGACGTCCACTGAGACTTATGCTCTCCTATAATCACATAATAACCTCTCCCTTCTAAGTATGAACCATTTGAGTACCATCCCAGAAAGTGTCAGTGACAGTGTCAAACGCAGCACTAAGATCTAGTAGTACAGCACTGATATTTTGCCAGAATCAGAATTAAGGTGAATATAATTTATCTTCTTAACCAGATTGAAAATTGTCCAGGTATCCATTTGAGTTTAAGTAGCTGTTCAGCTGATTAAAAACTACCTTTTCAATAATCTTACCTGTGAAAGGAAAATTTGATATTGGTCTATAGTTGCTCAACATGGTGTTATCAAGATTGCGCTTTTTCAGAAGGGGCTTAACAACTGCAGTTTTCAGGGAGTTTGGAAAAGTCCCAGAAAGAAGTGAGGCGTTCACCACTTCTAAGAGATAAACAGTCACTTCTAAACAGTCAAGCACACTTTTGAAAAAAGATCAGGAAGTGTGTCAAGATAGCAGGTCGAAGGTGCTGAATCTAAGGTGCTGTACTGTTTCTTCCAAAATTTTGCAATCAATTGCTTCAAAAACATGACACATGACATCATTTTTTTTTTAATTGCGGTTGAATCTGTGTGACCTCTGCTTAACTAGAAGATGTGCCAATCTCCTTCCTGATGTTATTGATCGTCTCAGAATAGAAGGAAGCAAACTCATTGCATTTGCTGTCGGAGAGAATTGACTGGGAATCTGACTTGGGGGGTTTGTCAGTCTCTCAACAGTAGCAAAAAGAGAGCGAGTGTAGTTTAAGTTACTGTTTATAAGGTATGAGAAGAAGGTCTTTCTAGCTGTGGCTAGTTCTATATTGAAAGCATGAAGGCTGTCTTTATAGATGCCATCCACCTTTTTCTTCAACGCGGAAGTAAGCCTATGGGTGAGGCTTCCGGTTTATTAGCCACAATAGAGAAATAACGAGAAGAATAAAAACGTGCAGTACATGGTAAAACGGTTTGCACTACAAACCAGTGTGTTCATAATTAACATAATACATACAAATAATATGATAAGACACACACATTTTCAATATCAATCAGCAAAACGAACTGTTTCATACAGCTAAAAATAGCTGGATGCGGATGAGACCGGAAGCTGGACCCATAGAATTTGCATAAGGCCGCGCCCATTTTTACAGCAAGAAAAGGTGGATAGTGAATTTCGAGTTTCGTCTTCCGCCACATCCGCTCAGCTTTTCTGCATTGTCTTCTCATGCTCTGAACTGCTGATGATTTTCTCCAACATGATTTTTGTCTGCCATTCTTCTTGCTGACCTTTATCAGAGCAATATCATCAATAACATAATATCAATGTACCAATCCAGGAGAAGATCAACAGAGTCTGCAGAAATGCTTGGTGTCAAAAATATAGCCTTTATAAATAGCATAGCGCACTAGTGAGTGCTGAGTGAATTTTTGCTAGGAATAGAGCAGGAGAAATAACATGCGAGTGTCTCAGAGCCGGCAAAAGCTATGAAAAGAGTGACACTTTATCTCAGAGAGTATGACGCAGCCTGCAGAAGTGACACGCATGGTTGTTGTCACCACTAGAATTTCCCTCTGTAGCCAAAGCACAATAAACTAATTTAACCTCTTCCAAGGCCAGAGAATCCATACTGTGTGTGTGTGTGTGTGTGTGTGTGTGTGTGTGTGTGTGTGTGTGTGTGTGTGTGTGTGTGTGTGTGTGTGTGTGTGTGTGTGTGTGTGTGTGTGTGTGTGTGTGTGTGTGTGTGTGTGAAGATATACCAGTCTAATGTATGTATTTATACAGGAGCAGCGTCTGTCTGTCACGGCTCATTGAAACACATCCAGAGAAGCCCAGTGGCTGAGTGAAACCAAACTCTTTTATTGTCTCCACGGAGACACTTTCTGATCTCCATGGCAACAGCAAGAGTTTTTAAATCAAGTTAATTGAGAGTCTAGAAGTTGATGGCAGCAGACCATCAGAAGACAATCATTTACATGTATGCATCTTATCCAAAGCGACTTGCAATGCATTCAAGAGGCTATAACGTTTTATCAGTATGTGTGTTCCCTGGGAATTGAACCCACAACCTTTTGTGCTACTAACTCAATGCTTTACCACTGAGCCACAGGATCACTCACTGTACATATGCACCACAACAACTGTAGAGCTTTACATGTCCAATTAATTACATATAAAGTGCATGGTTTAAGAGTGGAATTTAACCACATACATTATTTCATCAAAGTTGAAACTTTCTGGACTAAATACGGGAAAAAACTCATAATAAATACTACGTTAAAACCTCTAAACTTGAGTTTATTGCTTGATTCTCTGCATTAGTACGTCAAGAATCAGCAGAAGATCGTCCATCAGCCGCTGCACAGACACCATCACACTGACCGCTGACCGCTAGTGAGAGACGAGACGCTGACCTTTAGATGCTAACACGCTGATATGATGAACAACAAACACATCGAGAGAAAGTGATTAATCACAGCAGACTCAAGCTCCAGTAGCTCCAACACACCTGAAAACCACTGCAACTCCACCTAAAACAGCAATCATCTCACTGCACAGCGCTTATAACGGAGCGAGCAATGGAGCAGAGAAAGCGGAAGCCACTGTATTAATATGTGCATATCAAAATGTGTGTTATAGCAGAGTTTAAATCATATTTTTAAGGTGGAACGCTGTTCTGCATTCAATGCATGACTCGATCCAATTTTTCATGATTGTACATTTCCTGTAGAAAATGTGAGTGGTGCTTGCAGTGGCAAAACTCAGCGCTGGGCAGATACTACAGTGTTTTGTGCGATTGCAAGAGAGACAACCGGCATGTCTGTATGATGTTGAGGGGCTGAGATATGGCTTCTTTATATTGCTATACAGTTGCTAGGATGCTCTATATGGTTACTAGGGAGTGGCTTTGGAGCTGCCAATGATTGTACGCCAAAGGTAGCTTGTCAGTATGTCAGTTAGTGAATCCCCTGGCCTCCCCAAAAGCGCCTTTGCGCCCCCTTCCGCTAATGCAGGTCCTCTTCGAAAGAATTGGTATGGACCTCATCGGGCCATTGGAACGGTCAGCACGAGGGCATCGGTTTGCATTAGTTCTGGTGGATTATGCAACCCGATACCCGGAGGCAGTGGCGCTCCGCAACATTTCCGCAAAGAGTGTAGCGGAGGCTCTGTTCAGTATGATCTCCCGGGTGGGAATCCCGAACTTTATGAATTGTTGGGAATTAAGTCGGTTCGCACCAGCGTCTATCACCCACAAACGGACGGCCTGGTGGAATGATTTAATCGTACGTTGAAAACAATGATTCGAAAGTTCGTTCACGAAGACGCCAAAAATTGGGACAAATGGCTGGAACCCCTTTTGTTCGCTGTGCGGGAGGTCCCGCAAGCCTCCACGGGGTTTTCCCCCTTCGAGCTCCTGTATGGGCGCCAGCCCCGCGGGGTCTTGGACGTCCTGAGGGAGACTTGGGAGGAGGGACCTTCGGAGAGCAAAAACGAAATTCAGCATGTGCTGGACCTGAGAACAAAGCTCCACACCTTGGGGCAGCTCTCCATGGAGAATTTGTTACAGGCCCAGGACAAGCAAAGCCGGCTATACAATCGGGGGACCAGATTACGCAAGTTTGCACCGGGAGATAAAGTACTTGTATTGCTCCCCACTTCTAGCTCTAAATTACTCGCCAAGTGGCAAGGACCTTTCGAGGTCACACGGCGGGTAGGGGATCTCAATTATGAGGTGGTTCGAACGGACCGGAGCGGGGCACGTCAAATCTACCACCTCAATCTCCTTAAAAAATGGAGCGAGGTGGAGCCGGTGATGCTGGCGACGGCGGTAAGTGGCGAGGACGATCTCGGGCCAGAGGTGATCACCAAAATCCAGTCACTCACTCTGGCCCCTGGGGGAGATCACCTCTCGCCCTCCCAGCTCACCGATGTAGCCAGGTTGCAAAAGGACTTTGCAGACGTGTTCTCGCCCCGGCCCGGGCGAACCAATCTCATCCAGCACCATATTGAGACGGAGCCGGGCGTCGTAGTGCGCAGCCGGCCGTATCGTTTACCGGAACACAAAAAAAAGTGGTTCAGTCAGAATTAGAGGCAATGTTAGAGATGGGAGTAATAGAAGAATCCCACAGTGACTGGGCGAGCCCGATCGTTTTGGTACCGAAAACAGACGGCTCGGTCCGGTTCTGCGTGGATTATCGCAAGGTGAATGCGGTGTCGAAGTTCGACGCCTATCCAATGCCGCGGGTTGACGAGTTGCTTGATCGGCTGGGTACCGCTCGTTTTTATTCGACACTGGACTTAACCAAAGGATATTGGCAGATCCCCTTATCGCCCTTATCCAAAGAAAAGTCAGCCTTCACAACGCCGTTTGGATTGCACCAATTTATCACACTTCCTTTTGGGTTGTTCGGGGCCCCCGCTACCTTTCAGCGCCTCATGGACAAAATCCTCCGACCGCACACCGCATACGCCGCTGCCTATCTAGATGACATTATCATCTACAGTCAGGACTGGCAGCGGCATATGGTGCACCTGCGGGAGGTTCTGAGAGCGCTGAGGGGAGCGGGGCTAACGGCCAACCCAAAGAAGTGTGCGATTGGGCGGGTGGAGGTTCGTTATCTGGGTTTTCACTTGGGCCACGGACAGGTGCATCCCCAAATTGATAAGACGGCAGCTATTGCGGCCTGCCCGAGACCCAAGACCAAAAAGGAGGTGAGGCAGTTCCTGGGGCTGGCGGGGTATTACAGGAGGTTTATTCCTGACTATTCGGAGCTCACCAGCCCGCTGACTGACCTCACTAAAAAGGAGGTCCCAGATACGGTCCCGTGGACGGAGTGGTGCCAGCAGGCTTTTACCCAAGTGAAGGCTGCTCTGTGTGGCGGGCCGCTATTGCACTCTCCTGACTTTTCACTCCCCTTTTTGCTGCAGACGGACGCGTCGGACTGAAGGCTGGGAGCTGTCCTGACCCAGGAGATAAGGGGCGAGGAGCGCCCGGTGCTGTACATCAGTCGGAAGCTCTCTAAGAGAGAGACGATGTACAGCACCATTGAGAAGGAGTGTTTGGCGATCCGGTGGGCGGTCCTCACCCTCCGCTATTATCTCCTGGGATGGGAATTCACCCTCTGTTCGGACCACGCACCCTTGCAATGGCTCCACCGCATGAAGGATACCAACGCGCGGCCGGGGACGCAGATGACTGTAGCCGACTTCCTCTCCAGGAATGGGGAGGGGGGCTGCAGGCCGGAGGGCTTCCCGGCCTGAGTCGGGCGGTGGGGGTATGTGGCGAGGGGGGCGTGGTTCAGCGAAGTCTGCAGCGGGAGAAGGACTCAGGAGACAGCGGTAAGTAAGTGGGTCAAGTGCAAAATGAGGAACACCTGTGTCTGATTGCAGTAATTGGCGTGGAGACCAGATAAAAGCCACTGTGGAACAGGAGTTCAGAGAGAGACGGAGTGAAGACTCGGGCGCACGGTCTGTGAGAGGGAGACAGCCGGAACGAATGCTGAGAGTGATCGCTGAGACAACCGAGAGAGTTGATGTTTTTAGGACGCGCAGAGTGCGCACCTGTTTAAGTTTATCTGTAAATAAAATTCACCCGAGTCTTCACGAGCCAACCCTGTCCGCTTCCTTCCTTACGAACTTTGTTACACACCTCTTTAGGTTTGGGTTGCTAGGGTCATCAATAATGGTTTCTAGGGTGTGGCTTTGGAGCTGCCAACGATTGTACGCCAAAGGTAGCGTGTCAGTATGAATGAAATAAACAAACCCCCATATTTCTATGACATTCAGATATGAAGATACACCTCTTTAGGTTTGGGTTGCTAGGGTCATCAATAATGGTTGCTAGGGTGTGGCTAGGAAGTGCCAGTGTGTGTATATATAGTGTACATTCATTCCTGAATTAAAATGCAAAATCAACAACAAAAAATGCAATCTTGCATAATTTGTAAATTCACCCTGAAATTATTGCTAAAAATACAGGGCTCACAAATATTAAATTATAAATATTGCACATTGTATTAAAGTTGGAATGTATTATTTTCACAAGGATACAGATGTTGTGCATGTGATGTCAATGCATATGGTTCAATCCAAAGTTACGAATTAGCTTGCGCAAGATTGCATTAAAAATAAATGCAAATAAAGCACCGTTTCCATCCAGTGAGTTGAAGAGAACAAAATTATCACTTTCTGATTAACTAAATATCACAAATAAAAAATGCAATGAGATTTGTGCATTGGTTTGGTCCAGTTTTATGCTGTCCCATTGCAAAATCTCGTCTTTTTTGATGCACATTAAGGAATTTATGCGCATCTTGGCATTTCCATCCAGCGTTTTTAATGCGATATCCCAACATGTGCATGAAAACAGGTGGATGGAAACACAGCTAGTGAGTCTGTGTGAAGCTCACAACTGTCTCACATAACCCAGGTTGCCAAGTCTGCAGTTTTACCTCCCAACTGGGCTCTTTTTACACTGTTTCCGCAGGTTGTTTTTGAAGTCTGAGGGTTAAAGTGATTTCACCAGAATGCTGTTTTTAACAGAGGGGGAAACTGAAGAAAAAATAATAATAAACTACTATAATTTGGCTGGTTTTGTTTTGGAGACCTGGCAACCCTGCACATATTCTGTCACAGAGTTTCCTAAAGCATTACTGCTGTCTGTGTCGTTAGTATTAATGAAACAACATCAACAGAACAGAAGAAATAAAGTGCCTAAATTAAGCACGGTTGTATTCATTATTTATCTGTCACATGTTTCTTTTCAAAATAAACAAGCTTTGTGCAAAATGTGTCTTGTAAGACTATTGTGCAACTAGCATAATACATAATGTGGTACAATTGTTATGCTTTAAAAAAAATGTAAAAACTAAATTTAATAGGTGCACTTGAAACACAACACAAAAAAAGTGCTGGAGGTTATTTTCTGTGATGACTGGCATCTCGTCAGCATCAGTCTAACGGTTGGTTTGGATCGTGTTATTGTTTCTAGTGTTTCCCGCTGCGGCGGAGCCCTGATGCTCTCCGGTTAAACGGGCTGCCGACGGCAACACCATTCCTCAAGACAGAACCGTCCTGTTGCTGTGGCAACAGAAAAAAGAGCAGGAGCGCAGCGAGCGACTGACGCTCCTCAGAGAGACCAGAAAGAACAGAGACACAAATGAAATGAATGTGTGACAGAGAGAAACTCTCATCACAACACAACACTGATCACGACAAACTAACTGTAGCTGTGTGTTCCTTCAGACACGTAATACACTGCTTCCCCATCCCGACAAAAACATTTACTGTTTACATATATTTTATACTATTTTAAAAAGTATTTCAAATGTAATATACTACCAGTCAACCGAGATGCACAAGCATTTAAAGGTTTGAGGTCAGGCAAAGAATATGTTGTTCTTCAAGAAAGCATTAAATTGACCAAAAGTGACTGTTAACATTGAAGTGTGTAAACATTTATAATGTCAAAAAATATATATATATTTCAAATAAATGCTGTTCTTTTGAAATGTTGTATCCACCTGTCAATCCTGAAAAATAAAATGTATCAAGTTTCAACAAAAATATTTTGTAGTAATATTTCATATTATAGCATTGAAAAATACTATACTTAACTAAGCTTAAAATAAACGTAAAATAAAATAAAACCATGAAAATGAAAACGAAAAAAAGTATAATTTAAAAAAAATGAAAATAAAAAAATAAAAAAAATAAAACCTTTAAAAAAATAATAATAATAATAATAAATAAATTAAATAAATAAATAAAACCATGAAATTGAAAACGATAAAAAAATTTAAAGTAACATTTTTAAAATAACAAAAAAAATAAAATAAAATAAAAAAAACAAAACAAAAAAATTAAAAACATAAAAAATTATATATAAATACAATAAAATAAAAAATACAATAATAAAATTAAAACCATTAAAACAAAAAACAAAATTATAATATATATATATAAATATATATATATAATATATATAATATACGTGCTGCGTTAACGTGAGACTCTTATCGGCGAAAAAAAAAATCGCCGTTAATCTATTCTCAAAGTTGGATTGGGACTGGGTCTATACTACGCAAGCTATGATGACTTTCACCTGATATTTTAGCGCGGATGTATACCTAGCCGAATTTGCACTGTAGGGGGCGAGAAACGGAGTCTTCGAACTAGAGGCTCGCAGTCCGTGATGGACAGATTGTTAACGGCTGGTCTGTGTGGTAATACAATCGGGCAGGACATCCAGACGCTCACCTATCATTTCATCAACCTCAAATATGGCTTTTCCTCTGAAAGATGTATGTAGTAGCAACTTTACTTGGCCGCTCAATATGATGTTAACCTAGAGAAATGTGCGCTATTGAAGTGTTGTGTGGAAGCGCGTTTGCGCAGGACAGGCTCCGGTGCGCTCACTTGCTCTTAAAATCTCCGTCATTCTTGGTCATACAGATAAAAGTAGCCTAATACATCTTTCGAATCTGTAAAGACTCTACGTTTATTTGTGTGCACTCAGAATAACAACGAACGACGTGCGCGTTTTAAGCAAACAGATGCGCTTTAGGTCTCATGTGAACTTGAGAATTCACTCCCGTGTCACCCTCTGACTCTCGCTTCGAACCTGTGTGTATGCCTAACGTTACTGTGAAATTACCACATCAGACGTGACGTGCTAACATGGATGCAGCTATGAAGCCGCCGGGTATGCTTCAGGGAAATTTATTTT
>JAPDDN010000441.1:2500-54586 GCA_027422405.1 Ptychobarbus kaznakovi
GTATTATAGTAAAAAAGATAGTAATTTGTATATTTATGTTATAGCATTTATTAAGTTTTAATGATGTTATTTTATTTCATTTTTCATTTTTAAGTATTTCGATCCAGCTTTTCTGTTTATTTCACTTTAAGTCATTTTAGTTCTTCAACTTTTTTCCATGTGGAAAGTTTGTCCATGTAAAATTTGTATTTTATTTTAGCCATATTTCAATGATTTAAAATGATTTTTAATAGTTTTAACTTTAGTTTATTTAACAACATTGATGTAATGCTTCGTGAGTTTTGCTGTTAGTCTGCGTGCAGCGCTTGTGTTTTTCTTTTCAGTATCGGGTTGAACATGTTATTTTTCATCTTTCTTTTCAAATCTAGTCCTACACGACACCAATTTACAGCCTTGGCAAGAGGAGACACCATATAGAAGGTGTCAGCACTTCTGAAAGATGGATCAGTTCCTCCTTTCTATGACATGCTTCATTTCTTGCAGATAGACTCGATTTGTATTGACCAAGCAGAATTGGCAGTCGTGTCTCTTTCTGGTGAGCAACATACTATAAACGATGACAGAATTGTGATTTCCTCTTTTAGATCAAACACATCCTTCAGGTTTCAGGCATCTTTACCCATTTAATGTGTGCAGAGATCTTAAATGGGTTTTATTAAAGCATCCAGGTCATGTCCCTCAAAAGCCTAGAGTCTCTGTGAGTTCATTTAATTCTCATGACAAACATTCATATGGAAATCATGTGTCGATCATTTATTTGTCATTTGCAGTGTTTTGGAGACTGTTTGCTTAAAGGCTCAATAGAAAGATGATTGACAGCCTCTCTCAAAGTTCAGACATGAGCAGATAAGATGGCTAAGCGGCGTCTCGCTTACTTACTCACAGCCTGAATCAACCACACACTGTACTAAGAATAAAGTGTGTGTGTGTGTGTGTGTGTGTGTGTGTGTGTGTGTGTGTGTGTGTGTGTGGTGTGTGTGTGTGTGTGTGTGTGTGTGTGTGTGTGTGTGTGTGTGTGTGTGTGTGTGTGTGTGTGTGTGTGTGTGTGTGTGTGTGTGTGTGTGTGTGTGTGTGTGTGTGTGTGTGTGTGTGTGTGTGTGTGTGCCTGTTGTGTGTGTGTGTGTGTGTGTGTGTGTGTGTGTGTGTGTGTGTGTGTGTGTGTGTGTGTGTCATGTGTTATTTCAGAAGGGTAAGTGCCTCTCAAACACACACACACACACATGATGTGTGTGTGTGTGTGTAGGTCATGTGGAAGGGTAAGTGCCTCTCTGATCGCTGTGTTGAGCTTGTTGCTGGATCTTCTGTGTATTTCAGACTCGGTTAAGAGCCACGGATGACAAGACAGTAGCAAGATGGACCTGACACACATTGCAAACACACACACACACACACATGTGTCTTAATGGCATTTTTCTGCACAGTATGTGTGGACTAAAGTACAATTTTATTCTGAGGAGACGATGGTTGCTCTCAGAAGAAGGGTTCACCCAAAAATGGAAATTTGCTGGCAATGTTCTCACCCTCAGGTCATCCAAAATGTAGATGAGTTTGTTTCTTCATCATATTTGGAGAAATGTAGCATTGCATCACTTCCTCCCCAATGGATCCCCTGCAGTGAATGGGTGCCGTCAGAATGAGTCCAAACAGCTGATAAAAACATCACAATGATCCACAAGTAATCCACACCACTCCAGTCCATCAATTAACATCTTGATAAGCCAAAGCTGCATGTTTGTAAGAAACAAATTCATCATCAATGCGTTTTTAACTTGTTTCCAGCTAAAATATGAGCCTTAAATCCATAACAACGCTTCCTCCAGTGAAAACGTCCATCTCCTGTTGTCCTCTCACATCAAAATCCACACACATATTTGTTTAGAGCTGTATTGGATTGTAACCGGTGCTTGATCTGTGCAGATGTCTCTCCTGACAACTTTTTCACTTGAGGAAGCGTTATTATGGATAGAGGAAGTTTAAAATCATCTTAATGATGGATTTGTTTCTGTTCGCTTCTCAAGATGGTTATTGATGGACTGGAGTGGTGTGGATTACTTGAGGATTATTGTGATGTTTTTATCAGTTGTTTGGACTCTCATTCTGACGGCACCCATTCACTGCAGAAGGATCCACTGGTGAGGAAGTGATGCAATGCTACATTTCTCCAAAATCTGATGAAGAAACAAACTCATACATGGCCTCAGGTTGAGGACATTTTCTGCAAATTTTATTTTTTGTGTGAACTGCTCCTTTAAGAATGATTTTGACTATGTGATTTCTTTCTGAAACATTCTCAATGGAAAGCAAACAAAAGATTTAATGTGCCTTTGCATTTTTAAAATGTGCAATTAATGTAGGCACTGCGATTCCCAGTGTCGCCTTAAGGGGTGCTAAAGATGACATTAGCATATAAATGCCATGCAACAGTCATTTTAGGTTTTCACTGAGTGTGTGTGTGTATTTTTGATCCAGCCAATGTTCTATCTCTTTTTCTTTTGCTCTGTTTCTCTCTTTATTTCCTTTTACACAACCCCTCGGGTCTCTCTTTCTCCGGGTCAGATTGGCTGTAGGGGATTGAGCAGCTTTCATTCAGCTCTCTCCATTTGCTGATTACATCACCTGCTGCTGAGGGATAATGGTTCGCGTCTGAGCAGGAGGTGACGGCGTGTGTTTGTGTGTGCGTGCAGCACAAAATAGTGCTGGTATTATAGCCTGTACATTGGTTACCTTCTCATTAGGTGATGGTAGACGGCTTCCACTTACACTATCCCTCTCACTTTATCACACACACTAAAATACCCTCTTTACCAGTTCACATTTGTCTCGTTTAGAGATAAACCTTCTCAGATACACTCACTGGTGCTGTGGTCTGTCTCACTCAGCGGCTGATATCTGTGATAGAAACATAAATACACTCAAGCACAGATAACAGAGATCCTAAAAGAGTGAGATACAGAGAGCGAGAGATTAAATGTGTTCTGGTGACTGTACTTTGAAGCTCATACTCTGAGAATCATACTTTGTTCTTTAGTTATGCAACGGCCATAGTAAATGGTTATAAAAGACAGTTTTTAAGCTTACCAGCACTGATTATACCATCACTTTAATTCATTATACTGACAGAGAGAATGCCACACATGCACAACACACCTGTAGAGACTTCACAGAGCAAATATTTTATATATATATATATCATACTGTACTTTATTTTAGTACTTTTAGTATATATATATAAACTTGTGGATGTAAATATATAATGTAAGTATATGTGCATATTTATATATGCATATTTGTGTTTATTTTATTATTATTTATTAATTAAAAATAGACAAACTAAATACAGAAACATATTTTTTTCTGTATTTTTCAGTAGTCTAAAATGTTGTGATAGATTGAATATGCACATGAGTGAGTAAAAGTAGCGTCAGATTTGCACTTCATAAGACTTTGAATATGTATATGTTATATGAGTTGTAATGACTTATTTTATGGTCATTTATAATATTTTTTATGGTGATTTGGTACCTTTTTATGATTTCAAACAATATGAAGAAGAATAAATGATGAGATTTAAATTTGATCTTTGACTATTCCTTTAAAAGCAGCTCTTCTTGTAAATGTGCAGCATTTTCCATAGATGGTGTGTGTGTGTGTGTGTGTGTGTGTGTGTGTGTGTGTGTGTGTGTGTGTGTGTGTGTGTGTGTGTGTGTGTGTGTGTGTGTGTGTGGTGGTGTGTGTGTGTGTGTGTGTGTGTGTGTGTGTGTGTGTGTGGGGGGTGGTGTGGTGTGTGCGTGTGTGTGTGTGTGTGTGTGTGTGTGTGTGTGGTGAGTTTTTTTGAGGGAAAATAGAAATGCACAAATTTGTGTGTGTGTGGGTGTGTGTGTGTGTGTGTGTGTGTAAGTGTGTGTGTGTGTGTGTGTGTGTGTGTGTGTGTGTGTGTGTGTTGTGTGTGTGTGTGTGTGTGTGTGTGTGTGGTGTGTGTGTGTGTGTGTGTGTGTTGTGTGTGTGTGTGTGTGTGCGTGCGTGTGTGCGTGTGTTTAGGTGTGTGTAGTGCCTGCGTGTCCTTACAATTTCCATCGTGTGTTTTGTGTACGTGTTTTGAGGCAGTGGTGAGTTCTTCTGAAGTGTGTATTTGGTTCCTCAGTGGGGTTAAGTGTAGCGCTGAGAACATTAGCTGTCTGCTGACAGAAGACTATCTTTGCTCTTCTGTGCTCTGTTTATCTGCTGGAGTGCGTTTGTACAGTGTAGCTGGCGTCCTTTGGTCCCCTGTGCTGATGGAGAGAAGGAGACAGATAGAAGAAAGGAATCCAGCAAACAAGGCATCTGTTTGCAAACTGTTTGTGATCCTAAACACTTGCTTGTGTGCTGTCATGACTTCTCCTGCCTAAAAAAGGAGGAACTGGACAAATGCATGCTTTTTTCCCATCCTTATTTGATTGCATGATAAAGAATAAAATGTTGTCACATGTAAAACATGTTCTTAAAGGTGCGGCAGCAAAAAATGCTAATTTAATTGTAATGGTCAGAGAGGGTGGAGACAATTAAAATATGATGTATATGAAGAGCTCTCATTTGTGAGTCCTTAGTGTTGTTAAAAATAGATTTTTCAATACTGAAATATCTAAAATGGTCTCAGTAGCTACCCTTTTTCACTGTATTGATACCAATACCAGCTGCGCTTTCTCTTCTCTTCTCTCTGACAGCGAGTTCACGCACACCGAAGTGTGATGAGAAGCATTTATAAACCTGTTATCCAACAAAATACATATTTAAAAACATATTTTACTTCAAACTCACTTCATAAGATCAGTTGAGTATTTGAAATAACTTCCTTTTGATGACTGATGTGGCTTCTTATCATAGAACGAGGCCAAAAATGTATTATTATAGTATTTTACTGTAATACTGCTTTGTCGATTAGCATTGCATTACAAATCGACTTATAAATTCTTATGAAAATACCGAGATGGCTTGAAGAATGCAGATAAACCATATTGCAGTCCTGTGTTTATTGTAATTCACGTTTGATCAGGTAAAGCGTTTCTAACTTCTTTATATTCAGTTACAGCGATAACTGGATGCCTTTGTCCATATTAGGGATTTCCTTTCTTTGAGGTATTTTGTGAACATTCTAAATCATGCTGGCAACATGCTAATTTATGTTAGCAATGTGCTAATCATGTTAGCAACATAATAAATGTCACCGATGTGTTATAAAATGTTAAATTACACTAGCAAGATGCTAATTCATGTTAGCAACGTAGTTATGCTATCAACATGATAAATCATGCTAGCAATGTGTTATATCATACTAGCTACATGCTAACACATACTAGCAACATGTTAAATCCTAACATGTTGTTAACAAAGTGTTAAAACATGTAAGCAACATGCTAAATCATGTTAGCAGTGTAAAACATGAAATATGCTACTGTCATGAAAAAACATGGCAGTGTAAAACATGATATGCTACTGTGAGGCATTTTGTGTGTTTTGTGAATACTCTAAATCATGCTAACAACATGCTAATTCATGTTAGCAACTTGGTAAAACATGTTATGCTAAATCGTGCTAGCTCAATGTTAACACATACTAGCAACATGTTAAATCATGGTAGCAACATGCTAATTAATGGCAAAAATGTGCAGTGCTAAACACACTAGCTACTTGCTTAAACATTTTAGCAATGTGCTAGAAGGTTAATAACATTTTAATGACTTAAAGTAGAAGATTGTTTAGTAAAATCGTCAGACTTCAGCTTTTATTTCAAACTTTCAAACAAGGCATTGTCAACCAACATCAAAGTTTATGAACTTTACTCATCTAGTTATAGTATTTATCTTTCAATCTAAATTCTAGTGGTGTTGAAAATGTTATTAAATGTTGAGAAAAAGTATAAATTCCAGTACATGACAACACACACACACACACACACACACACACACACACACACACACACACACACACACACACACACTCACACACACACACACACACACACACACACCACACCACACACACACACACACACAACACACACACAGCCAAACTCTCTCTATAAGAGTTGAATCTCAGTGAGTTGGACAGGGTGCAAGAAAAAAGACTAATTCAGACCGGCAAGTTATACTGCAGCTGTGTAATGTGTGTGTGTGTGTGTGTGTGTGTGTGTGTGTGTGTGTGTGTGGTGTGTGTGTGTGTGTGTGTGTGTGTGTGTGTGTGTGTGTGTGTGTGTGTGTGTGTGTGTGTGGTGTGTGTGTGTGTGTGTGTGTGTGTGTGTGTGTGTGTGTGTGTGTGGTGCGTGTGTGTGTGTGCTGTGTGTGTGTGTGTGTGTGTGTGTGTGTGTGTGTGTGTGTGTGTGGCCAGATGGCACTTCCCCACTTCTGAGAGGGATTCTTTGAACAAACAACAAACTAGTGAGCCAACAACCACCTCAAAAACAAACAGCCGCCTCACAAACAAACACATAACGAGAGCAAGAAAATGCATTATGCAGGAGGAGCTGCTTAGAATTCATGTTCATAAATGAGCTGCTTCACTCGTGCCGTCAGAGACTAAAACAACAACACCTGAGAACCGCATTACGAACACTGCCAGTGGTGCCGTTCCCACACACCACAGTGCTAGGGTTGTACAGTGCACAGGGGTAGCCAGAGTGTTGCTATGTGGATGCTACGGTGTTGTGATTGGTTGCTAGGGCGCTGTAAGTGGTTGCTATGACATTGCTATCTGCTAGGATGTCATGAGTGGTTTTAGAGTATTTCTGTGTGGTTGCTAGGTAGAATTAGAAGAATTAGAATTTGTTATTTGTCACATACACAATTATACAGAGTATAACCAGCAGTGAAATGTGTGCTCTGCATTTAACCCATCCAAGTGCACACACGCTGCGCAGCGCCCGGGGAGCAGTTGGGGGTTCGGTGCCTTGCTCAAGGGTCTCACCTCAGTCGTGGACAATTCCTGCCGGAGCCGAGATTCGAACCCACAACCTCGGGTTACAAGTCCGAACGCTCTATCCATTAGAGCCACGACTGCCCCTATATTTTTTATTTTGATTGGTTGCCAGGGTGTTGATATGTGATTGAAGGAATGAGGTAGAATGAATTAAATAAATGTTCATTGGGTGAATATAACCAACTGTATAAGTCTGTAAATATTTATTTTGCATCAGTATCTTGTAGCATCTTGTGGTTGTCTTTGTGTTATGCATACATTTTTTTTAAATTACTGTAATACACAGTGACCATTGTAAATGTGCCATATATAACAGTTGATAAAACTCTCTCACGTTTACATTCATTCATTCATTATACCCCCTCGTGCAGCTGTGACTTCTGCATTTTTTCCATGATGATAGCCTGCTGGAGTGTGTGTGTGTGTGTGTGTGTGTGTGTGTGTGTTGTGTGAGTGTGTGTGTGTGTGTGTGTGTGTGTGTGTGTGTGTGTGTGTGTGTGTGTGTGTGTGTGTGTGTGGTGCGTGGTGCTGCGTGTGTGCGTGCGTGTGTGTGTGTGTGAGGGAGAGAGAGAGGGGGGCTTATCTTGTAGCTGGAGGCACTCAAAAGGTGAAAACATGTCATGGACGTCCTCTTAGGAAAACAGGACTCTCTCTCTCTCTCTGTAATGGATGAGCGAAATGTCATGGAGAAGCATCTCAGGTGTGTGTGTGTGTGTGTGTGTGTGTGTGTGTGTGTGTGTGTGTGTGTGTGTGTGTGTGTGTGTGTGTGTGTGTGTGTGTGTGTGTGTGTGTGTGTGTGTGTGTGTGTGTGTGTGTGTGTGTGTGTGTGTGTGTGTGTGTGTGTGTGTGTGTGTGGACACTTCTCCTTTTCTTTTTCTCTTAATGGATAATCTCTCCATCCACATTCACCTTTTAAGCAACTTTCAGCTTTTCACCTTTTTCGCCTTTTCAAAATAAGAATTTATATTTTGCATAAAATTAAGCATATTTTTAGGACCTGTTTTTCCATTGTGATTTTAATATATATATACAAACACACACAAATTTGGTATCAGTACGATTTTTATGTTTATCTTCTGCTCACTAAGGCTGCATTTATTTGTCAAAAATACCATAAAAACAATTATAATATGCTGATTTGCTGCTCAATACATTTTTCTGATTATTATTAATTTTGAATATTTTTGTGGAAACCATGACATAAAAACTGAAAATCCAAAAGTGTTTATTTCAAAATTGACATTATAAATGTCTTTACTGTCATCATTCAATTTAATGCATCTTTCCTAAATAAAAGTAAAAAAAATAATACCGACCCCAAGATTTTGAATAATAGTATATATATATATATAATATATAAAACACAATACAACAAATGCTCCCATAATGTATAAATGCTTGACAATTTAAATATAATTTTTCTGTTACAATAACACTAAAAGTCAAATAAATTCAAATTCAATAAGAATACATTTATCATGAAAATAATGTTGCGATGGACAAAATCATGAAGATCCTTAAAAAGGCTTCCTGTTCTCTAAAGGTGAAGTGTGTAGTTTATAGACTATGTTAAGACAGATTGTCTGAATGCAGAAAATCAGTCATTTGTTGGCTAATTCCCCCTAAAAATATTTGTTATATTGCAAACAGGAATATACCTGTTTGTAAACTTTTTTGTTTGTCTGTTCGATGCTGCTAGTGGCAAAGAACAAATTTTACCTTTGAAAAATATCACTTCTTATTTCTTTCCTCTTGATTTTGTTGATACGCGGGCTTGTTCTTGACAGGTTTGTGAGATTCACTCTGTGTGTCTTTGTCTCTGTTCCTCCTGGCGCATGTTGTTTTCTTCTTCTCTCTGGATGTGTGGGGAATTCACTGTGAATAACGTCAGAGAAAGGCTGTGTGCCGAGAGAGAGGAAGCACTGTAAATACTGGATGGAGTCTATTTCTGTCTCGGAACATGAGATTGACTGTTAAATGCACACACACACACACACACACGCACACACACACACACACACACACACACACGCACACACACACGCACACCGACACACACACACGCACGCACACACACGCACACACACACACACACACCACACACTCACACACACACACGTACACACACACACACACACACACACACACACACACACACACTTGCACACCCACACACACACACTCACACACATACACACACACGCACACACACACGGCACGCACAACCACGCACACACACACACACACACACACACACACACACACACACACACACACACACACACACACACACACACACACACACACACACACACACACACACACACACACACACACACACACACACACACACACACTATAGAGCAGCGTTTCTCCATGCTGGGGTTTCTTTCCATAATAAAACAGGCCAGATCTCTGCCTGCTCAGGGTGAAATGTTCTCCATCACAACATTCACATACATGCACAAAACATCGTAGATTATTCACTCATCAGGAAAAAAAGATCAAAATGATGATTTAGAGAATTCACGAGAGGGCTTTCTTCACATTTCTGCTGTTTAACCTCCTTATTTGTCTGATATCTTTACAAAAGCAAGGTGAAGTTGTAAAACAAATGGAAAAATCTTCTGCCTGTCAATCACTTTGCACATTTGTATCTTGTGCATCTGGTGGTGGTTATATGGAAGTGTTGTTTTAGTGTTATTTATATAATGTGCAGTATTAATCTTTTGATTTGTAAAAAAATCTATTTTTAGTTTTATTTTAGTAATATATAATTTTAGTTTTATTTTAGTTTTAAGTTATAGTTTTATCATTTTTGGCTTTTGTCATTCTTAGTTATTTTTTTAATATTTTTGCTTAGCCTGAATTTTTGTATTTAAATTTTTGGTAATTTTAGTATTTAAACATTTCTAATTCATTTTTCATTTAAGTTTTTTTTAGGTATAAGTATTTAATACAATATTTATATTTAATTTCATATTTATATTTTATTTTATTAAAAAATATTTAATAGTTTTAGTTTTAGTAACAACACTGAATACAATGACATACTTATATTTTGGGTGAGCTGTTCCTTTAATAATGGAGTCATTAATTATGTATAATTTAAGAATCAACATCTAATGTTTCTTTTAATATTCATTAGGAGAAACAAATCTACAAATGTTGATAGCAGCTCGTATTATTTTCTTAAAATATTGAATTCATATTGAGATATTTGATATTTGACTGAACTTTCACATTTATTTGCAAATATATGAGCACAGTTTGAGACATCTGGGGGGGGGGGGTTGCTCTCTATTTAATCTGATCTCTCATTTAAGAGTTTTTTAAATGTGTTTGTTCTATGGATGACTTCACACTTAAATCACTAGTTATGCGTGGCATATGGAAGCCCATTTCCACCACAGAATTAAATAAAGTAATTGTGACCCTTTTCTTTCACAGTTTTGAGTTCTGACTTTTTTCACATCCGGCAATTCGGAAAACAAAGATGCCATGGAAACAAAAACTGACTTCTTTTCTCAGAATTGTAAATGTAAATATAATTTTAAACACTATTCTGAGAAAAAAAAATGAAAACTCATAATAAATTTTTTTTTTTTGCTCAGAATTCCGAGTTTACATCTTGCAATTTTGTTAAAAAAATAAATTAATGTAAATTTTTAATCTGACAATTCTGACTTTTTTGACTATTGCAAGTTCATATGCCACATTTCAGACTTTTCTTTTTTATTCCATCTTGGAAGCATGCTTTCATAATGACAGAAGCCTGAAGCGCACAACACCTTTAACTAGAAAAACACTTATCACATACAACAAAGAAACAAATAACAGTGTCCTTATTATCTTTATGGTTGCTTTATTACTTCGTAAATGTCTGGATTTTGATCCTTTGCACTTCAGAAACTTCATCAGGTCCAGATAACCCAATCAAAGCTGTCACCATGACCAGAGACGCAAGCGGATAGGCAGAAAATGGCGAATGTCGATGATGCATTAGCTAGTGTGTGTGTGCGCTGGGGAACACTGAGGTTGAAGAACAAATGTTGTGAGTGTTGAATGTGATGTGTGTGACGTTCTCCTGAGTTTTAAACCTCAGCTGAAGCGAACAGTGTCAGAAACGTCTCACTAAATATAACACACCCTGACAGCGATCTGAATCGCTGGATTCCCTCGCTACTTTGAAGAGTTCCAATTACTGTCAGTGTTTTCCATGTGTGTGTGTGTGTGTGTGTGTGTGTGTGTGTGTGTGTGTGTGTGTGTGTGTGTGTGTGTGTGTGTGTGTGTGTGTGTGTGTGTGTGTGTGTGTGTGTGTGTGTGTGTGTGTGTGTGTGTGTGTGTGTGTGTGTGTGTGTGTGTGTGTGTGTGTTGTAATCCATCACAGCTCAGGCATTACAGACAGTTGTGCTTGTATGTGTAATTCCACTGTAATTAGTGTTTATTCAGGATATTGTGATTCGTCCACAAATAGCCAAATGTTCCTGTTAAAAGAAACAGTAAATAAACAATAATGAACGGTGGGTGTTTGAATTTAGTGGAAAATCTCCACAAATACAAGCAAATCGATCCACTTTTGTTTACTTTGCCCAGGCTGCTTAAAATTAGCTTTCACACCGACGATGGATTTTTATGGGCTTCCTAAACTTGGGTGGGTAAATCAACCAGAACCAGACGTTTACAACACTGACCTTCTCTCTATGCAATCTATAGAGCCGTGAGGATATATCACCTAACAACAGAGCCAATCTAGATTCAAATTACCAACTGGGCCAAGAGTGCAATTTATAACTAAACACACACACACACACACACACACACACACACACACACACACACACACACACACACACACACACACACACACACACACACACACACACACACACACACGTGGACGCTCCTGAGGATGGTAGAGGTCGCGCCGCATGCATTAAACTCCCGTGTTTACCGTGGAGATCGGTGAGGAATTCAGCGTCATGAATTTCTGAACGTAATTTATAACTGAAGTCTCAAGTGCATCCCGCTTACGATTCATAAGCTGAATCCTCAGCGAACAGAATTGGAATTTATTGTCTAAATTAATTTCCTTAGTCACAAAGGTGTGTGCATGCATTTGCATTCTGAATAATTATGCTTTGTGATCATGTTCAGTGTTTTATGATTTATGTCAGCTCATGAAAACTGTGGATATGAATTTATATGCTGATTCTCTGCATATAACGATTCATTTTTTTCATGTCTTGGCTAATTTTAATGCTTCTAAGTTTGTCTTTTACTGATTTAAGATGGGCAATCCTGGTCCTGTTTTCTAGTACAAATACGAAGCATTCTTAAAACAAGGTACATTTACTTGAAATGCAAAATGATGTAAGATTAGAAGTTTTGTTTTATGAGTAATTTATCAAAATCAAGTGAGGTTTATGCTTAAAACAAGAACAAATATTTGCCAGTGATTTCAGAAAAATAAACTTGTTTTCCCTTTGAATATTTTTTTCTCCATTGGCAAGTATTTGTTCTTGTTTTAACCACAAACCACATTTTCAGGCTTCTTATCTTATGTCATTGTGCATTTCAAATAAATGTTGTTATATTTTAATTTAAAAATGTAGATATTTGTGCTAGAAAATGAGACAAAAATACATAGAGAAAACTACCTAAACAGGTAAAGATGGTGTTGTTGCATGTAAACTAGTTTGAGCAATGCTAAAACCAGAATGAAACATCCAAAACATACTTTATACTGCTAACAAGAAATGCAATCTTCTTAACCGGTCATAATCTGTTCTTAACCCGGTCACCAGATTAACCGGTTTAGCTATTTTTTTCCCCACAATGCTTTATTTTATACATATACGCTTTTATGCATGTCTGTAATTAAATGACCACATGCTTGTGTGTTTTATGTCCAGAAAAAAAACCGCAGTGTGGATATTTCTGCTGATAGTTTGGCTATGAATCACTAAAATGATGTGCCTTTCAGCTAGTTTAAGAAGACACAGTTGGCTGATTGAAGGTTTTTAGTGATATTCTTTAAAGGAATAGTTCACCCAAATGTTTTTTTACTGAAAATGTGCTCACCCTCAGGCCATCCAAGATGTAGATGAGTTTGTTTGTTCATCAGATTTGGAGAAATGTAGCATTGCATAATTTTCTCACTAATGGATCCTCTGGAGTAAATGGGTGCCGTCAGAATGAGAGTCCAAACAGCTGAAAAAAACATCACTATAATCACTCCAGTCCATCAATTAATGTCTTGAAAAGCCCAAAACTGCGTGTTTGTAAGAAACAAATCTAGATGTTTTTAACTTCAAACCGTTGCTTCCATAATCCATAATAATACTTCCTCTTGTGAAAGAGTGATATGCACAGATCAAGCACTGTTTACAAGCCAAAACAGCTCTAAACAAATATGTGTGGGGATTTTGATGTGAGAGACAGCAGGAGATGGACTTTTTCACTGGAGGAAGCGTTATTATGGATTATGGACATATTACGTATTTTAGCCAGAAACAATGGTTTGAAGATAAGTGTCTTAATGGATTTGTTTCTGAGAAACAATCAGCTTTTGGCTTCGCTATATGTTAACTGATAGACTGGAGTGGTGTGGATTACTTGTGGATTATTGTGATGTTTTTATCAGCTGTTTGGACTCTCATTCTGACGGCACCCATTCACTATAAGAGGATCCATTGGTAAGCAAATAACGTAATGCTAAATTTCTCCAAATCTGATGAAGAAACAAACTCCTCTACATCTTGGATGACCTGAGGTTGACAATATTTTCTGCAAATTCTCATTTTTGGGTGATGGAAACACCCAGGACACCCTGGCACTGATGGAACATGCGTCAACGCTTTATATTTGGTGCTAAATTGTACAGTTTTTCAGTGTGACATTGCTAAACATACTGACTTCTCACTGTAATTCTCCTCCAGGTTTTACTGGGATCTCACCATGCTGCTCCTGATGGTGGGAAATCTCATCATCATTCCCGTGGGCATCACCTTCTTCAAGGACGAGAACACGCCGCCGTGGATCGTCTTCAACGTGGTTTCCGACACCTTCTTCCTCATGGACCTGGTGCTGAACTTCCGCACAGGAATTGTGAAGGAGGACAACGCGGAGATCATTCTGGACCCTCAGCAGATTAAGATCAAATATCTGCGCTCATGGTTCGTGGTGGACTTCATCTCCTCTATCCCCGTGGACTACATCTTCCTCATTGTGGAGACGCGCATCGATTCGGATTTTTACAAGACGGCGCGCGCACTGCGGATCGTACGCTTCACCAAGATCCTCAGTCTGCTGCGGCTGCTGCGGCTCTCAAGGCTCATACGCTACATTCATCAATGGGAGGAGGTGAGTGGAACTTTTTAGTGTTTTAACCACGTTCACTATTCATAACTGCTGATATTTGTAAGCGACAGATTACAGGACGCGGCAGGCCAAAGTGATCTCCCACCGGTGGTGGAAAACACTATCACTCAGGCCAGAGCCCTCTCTCCGAGGCTAGCTTTTGCCTTGAAGTGGAGTCTGTTCGCGATCTGGTCTTCTTCTCGCCGAGAAGACCCCCGAAGATGCACGATTGGAGTAGTGCTTTCTTTCCTGCAAGAAAGGTTGGAGCGTAGGCTGTCACCCTCCATCTTGAAAGTGTATGTGGCTGCTATCGCAGCACATCACGATGCATTGGATAGCCGGTCCCTGGGAAAGCACGATCTCATCGTCAGGTTCCTGAAGGGTGCCAGAAGGTTAAATCCTCCTAGGCCACCCCTGGTGCCCTCCTGGGATCTCTCTATTGTCCTGGCTGGACTTCAGAGAGGTCCCTTTGAGCTGCTGGATTCAGTCGAGCTTAAATTCCGGTCTACTCTCACGTTGTCCTGAGACCCCGGCCTGGATACGTGCCCAAGGTTCCCACCACGTCCTTTCATGATCAGGTGGTGAACCTGCAAGCACTGCCCTCGGAGGAGGCAGATCCAGCCTTGGCGTTGCGTAAGAGCGCTGCGCATATACGTGGACCGCACCCAGAGCTTCAGAAGCTCTGAGCAGCTCTTTGTCTGCTACAGAGGTGAGCAGAAAGGAAGGCTGTCTCCAAGCAGAGGTTGGCCCACTGGATAATGGATGACATTGCCTTGGAGTACCAATCCCAAGGCGAGACGTGCCCCCTGGGGGTGAGGGCTCACTCCACACAGAGTGTTGCCTTGTCCTATGCATTGGCGCACGGCGCCTTTCTGGCAGACATCTATAGAGCACGTATCCAGGCTGGGCGACACCGAACACCTTCGTGAGATTTTACAGTCTCCGCGTTGAGCCAGTTTCTTCCCATGTGTTGGGTAACAGGTAATTGGCGGGAAGATTTGGCCGGTGTCACGCTTGCTGTGCCATTCCCCCTCACCCGGGGATGCGAGCGCCTTTTTCCTCCTCCAGTAAGTTCCCCGGATGGCGAACCCTGGTGGAGTATCCTCCAGCACCCCGGCAGTCAGACTGGGCGGAGCAGTCCCAGTATTGGTGTTAGCTTGCCCGGGTCTCCGGTCAGCCCCTGTACTGGGCTAGGTGTCCATATGGCTTGATTCCCTGCGGGCAATCCCAATATGTGTATTCTGCACGGTAAGGTTCCCCTCTCAGTGATCCCGTGTCTTCCCTTTGACAGATCATTCTGTCAGTCTCTGCTGACAGTCGTTCCATCTCTACTCTCAGGTAGGACCTGCCTCAGAGACCCATTCCATATGTAGTACAGCCCCAGGCCCGTGTCAGTCCATATCAGTGTCTCCACATGATACCTCCCAACGGGTAGGATGTGGCCTCCGTAGCGCCCTTCTCCGGAAGGCTCGTTTCCCCATCGTTACTGCCAAGCTGTAACAACAAATAGGAAAGACTTGAAGCAATCTTTCATTGAAGGTCAAAAATCCCTTTTGTTAAGAAATTTCTGTGGTGAAAGGAACAGCGGCTTGACTATCACCAGCAGCGTTATACTCCCCTCTGGTCCCTGCGGGTTCCAAGGGCAGGGAATTTGCGCTGGTGTGGTGGGAAGGTTACGACCTTTGCATGGCATTTGTCTGTCACGTGGCTGCTTGTCAACATTTGCAATGCCATAGTGTTGTGACGGGGTTCAGGTTGTGGCGTTTTCAATAGACCCCTAATGTTGTCATCGACATGTGACCGACAGATAGGGAACGTCTCGGTTACATATGTAACCCTCGTTCCCTGATGGAGGGAACAGAGACTTATGTCCCCATGCCACAACCACGAACCATCACTGGCGGCCAGGGACAAGTTCTCGGCTCCTCAGCATAAAACCTGAAGAGTGGATGCACCTGTCGCCTATTTATACCCGTATGCATGGGGAGTTGCTCAGGTGTGCAAAATCCACTTGCCAAAATTCATTGGCATTTCTCTTAAAGTCAGAGATGATTGGGGCTCCCAAGTGAATCCCCTAATGTCGTTTTCCCTCCATCAGGGAATGAGGGTTACGTATGTAACCGAGACATTTCTCCTAAAATGTATAAGTAGAAAAGAAATGCATGCTATGAAATTAGCGGATAGCAGCTCATATCATGTTCTCTTCATAGTCATACTGAGATCTCTTATGTCTGACTGCAGACATTTGATTTTCTATCTTTGCAAATATGAGCATAGTTTAAGGCATTTGTGAGACTTGCTGTCCATTTGATCTCATTGATGTCTTGCAGAGGTGGTTGAGATACTCAAGTGATCTTATTTGTGCTTGTTAGATGTCTCTGTTTGGAGAAATCACGAGCTGTAAGCAGCATATGTTTCGTGACTCTCATTTCCAGCCAGTCTGTGAGCTTGGCAGAAATCAAAGTGTTAACTCTTACACATATCAATTAATGAATATTTCAAAGCAGAGTGCTAACATTAGGCTGCAATTTTCTCTGGTCCTCTTGAGGTGTTTGGATGGTGATTAAAGCGATGATTAGAAGCGTTCGTCTCTCAGCATCAGTAGTGAACGCGTGAACAGGGTCTCAGAGGATGCTGCCTCATTTATTCGGGCTGTGTTCGTTCTCACGACAGCATGTCACGCGCTCTTCCACAGCGGCACGCTGCAAATTGACCGGCTCCTTTTAGAAGCGTGCAAAACCTGTCAGAAGTGCGAAATATGTGGGAAAGTCTCAATAACAAATCGTCAGATTAGTTTTCAGACCAGCATTTGTTAAGATGATGCTTACAGAGTAATATATTAGTGATATGTTTGAAATAATCCTCATGTAGGATTTTATTATTCTGATAATATAATATAATATAAAAATGAGGTCTGTCATAAATTAGGCAAATCATAAAATCTGTGCTGCAGATTGTCATACAAATAATTAGCAATTAATAATTTAATTCTGTTTTGTTCATGTCATACATTCTGAGCCTAATAAGTAATTTTTACTCAGAATTTCATATAATATAATAATTATAATAAAAGGCCCAAGTGATTTACTTTAGTCTTGTGAAAATGTTTATTTATATAAATAATTATTTATAATTTAATATAATATAATATAATTTGACTGTCTTTGTGTATATTAGATACACAATATATACACTTTAGATACACTTTGTGTATATTAGATTTTTTTTAAATATATATTCTTTGACAAACTGTGATTGAAATTGAAATTTTCTCAAATAATTGCCATGATCAGATGATTAAGTAATAATAGTGACAGGGCTAAATATAATCGCAGTGTTCACAATGCCGCTTGTGTTATACGTTTCCTTGTAAAAACGTTCGCAGATGTCCTGGTGTGGCGTGTTCAATAAATAGAAAACACTTTAGTATTTTAACTTGATTTTACTGCATTTTAGACCTAAAAGCTTCTGTTTGTGATGGAGGAAAGTGCAGGCAGAGGAACACAGCAGGGACTGACTGAACGGGAAAACTAGAGAGATGAGATTAATTGAGAGGAGATCTTACCTCCATATAATACATACTGATGTAGTATTTAAAAGCACAGCAGTAACCAAGTTAACGCTGTATCGCTGCTCTTCCATAAGCGCCACCTGCTGTCAGAGAGGGAACTTTGTATCTGCTGTTTTTGTTTCAAGCGGTTACATTTTATGAAGCATAATTTCACAAAGCCAAGGTCAGACCATTCTGTTTTTGCTTTAAATTAAATGTAATCTACATCAAACGGCTCACGTGCAGTATGTAGCTTTGTTTGGATCGTGATGCATTGTGATTCATTTAAAGGCACAGTCACGGAGAGAATGTGACAAACCGTGAAACGGCCAGAATCAAACGCCCAGCACTAAGCAGCATAATATGTGACAAAAAGTGAGCGTACCGTGATGGGGCGGAAGTGAAAGGTCATCGCAAAGTGTCATTTTTAAAGGAATTGTCCCTGATTTTAGACGAGTTTAATGATGTCTTGACTGTCATGAATAGTCATCATGATTTGACTTAGAACAGCTTTTTTTTACCACTGAATGTTTAAGAGCATAAAAGAGTCACCTGTGAGATACACTCAAACGTTTAGGGTCAGTACCTTTGATTTTTGCTAAAGAAATTAATACTTTTATTCAGAAAGGATGCATTAAATTGGTCAAAATTTACAAAGATATTTATAATGTAACAAAAGTTTTCTATTTAAAAAATAAATGCTGTTCTTTTGAACTTTCTATTCATCAAAGAAGCTGAAAAATCAAATGTATCACGATTTCCACAAAAATATGAAGCAGCACAACTGTTTTCAACATTGATAATAATCAGAAATATTTCTTGAGCAGTAAATCAGCATATTATAATGATTTCTGAAGATCATGTGACACTGAAGACTGCAGTAATGATGCTGAAAATACAGCTGATCACAGAAATAAATTACAATTTAACATATATTCACACAGTTATTTTAAATTGTAAATATTTCACAAATTTTACCGTGTTTTTGATTAAACAAATGCAGCCTTGGTGAGCAGAAGAGACTTCTTTGAAAAACATAAAAAAATCTAACCGACCCCAAACTTATGTAATTATTTAAAATTAATTATATAATTCAGCTAATAACTTGTTTCTCATTATGTCAATTATAGGATATTTTTATATTTCAATTTCTTTTATTTCTGTAATTTAGCATCCATAACATTTGCTGTTTTTTAAATTCATTATTTATATTATTTATCATAACATGTTTAATTGCATGTTAATCAGTCAAGAAAAACATGTTCCTGAATATGAAGGGAAAATTGCATACAATCCAAGTATACATACAACATACTATTTACACTATGTGTTTGTTTGTTTTAACTTTAATGTATTTGACTTAAATAGTAGGTGAGTAGCGGTGATATTAAACATCAACAACTTTTTAATGATTATTTATACAGTAGTAATATTGACAGCAGACTGGGGGTAATCCTGTCGAGATGTTTTCCCATTCTGTTTCAATGTTTCAAAAATGTACACAAAATTGTAATTGACTAAAATCAAAGCTAACCCCTTGATGCTGACAATCTCCCAATTAAATACATCTTCTTCTCAAAAGTTTGGAAGATGCTGATCTCCACTTTCCTGGAGGACGTGGCTCTCCAGTGAGTGAGTGCAGTTAGTCAGCGTGTTATTAAATCAAACTCATATGAAGGCTTAATGAGTCACTCAGCAGATGCTCTCGCTGACACGGCCATCCAAACAAACCTCACTTTCAGTGCCCGGGGGCCTTTTTCGGCCATTGCTGGGAGTTTTAATGGAGTGGATGTTTTTAAGAGCTGAAGCAGTCCCTCTCGGCCCGTATTATGCAAACGACGAAGCTTAAGCGCTCTCTCTGCGTGAACCGAACGGCTCTGAGTGCTTCTCAATGGCCTGAGTTTGCGTGAGGGATCGTTTCGAAGGCGTTGTGGAGCTTCGGTAGCCGGACCATCTGTGTTTGTTTATTGAGTGAAGGCAGGGAGTCCTTCTCTATTAATATCGGCGTCTGGGATTGTTCTGATTTATGGCTCGTGTCGCTGCGATTGGATGTTTGGGATGGAAAGCATATAGCGTTCAATATGGCACAGAGCTTCCTGAGGTTCTGCAGTGCAAAAACACAAATATAGTCATTCTGGGCTGGTTTGGCGTCACGCCTGACACATAGGTTGAGATAAAGTCTGCAGGAGGAGGTAGAAACTGGGTTTAACAAGGGATGTAAGACGGTTTGGCAACATAAAAGGCTAATGTGCAAATGTGACTTGTGTAATATAAATATTCACACAGCAGGTGGGCTCTAAAACCATGTAAATAAAGAATCAAAATCCCTCGTCGTCTAGAGCATACTGCTGCTGATCCATTTCTTCTAGGATTCAGTTTCTTTGCTGTACACAGTATGCAAATTTAACATGCATGACCAGTTACACGTGAAGTATGTGAACACTGAGACTGTATCGTCCGTATTTTAGTTATTTTTATTTAATTCATTTTTAAATCGTTGGCTGTGTGCCATTCTAAACATAAACATATTTTTTTTATTTGTTTATTTAAAAAAAAATTATTGTTAGTTGTTTGTATTCACTGTTAGTGTATGATTTTTTTTCTATATTATTTAGTTTTTTTATAGTAGGTGTGCCATTCTAAACATCCCCAAATATGTTTTAGTAAAAGTGCTGCCAATGGATGAATATTGTCATCATTATTATCAAGGCTTAGATTGGATGTAACTTTGACTGGATGTTTATCACCTCTAGCAGGGTTATTTATTTATTTGCTTGTTTGTATTTTAATGCATTTCATTTATTTAACATATTTATGCATTTATTTATGCATTTATTATAAATAAAATGCATTTATTTATGCATTTATTTTTTACATAATAGGTGATGTGCCATTTATATATATTTTTAATTAGTTCATTATTCATTTTGATTTTAATGTTGTTGTTTTTTTAAATGGTAGTTGATGTGCTATTCTAAACATTAATGTATTTATTTAAAATAATTTGAATGTCTTTAATTAATTAATTTATTTTATGTTTAAATAGTGAATGAAATAGCTGTAGATGGGTAAATATCATCATCATTATTATCAAGGCTTAGATTGGATGTAACTTTGACGAGATGTTTATCACCTCTAGCAGGGTTATTTATTTATTTGTTTGTTTGTATTTTAATGCATTTAATCTATTTAATTACATTTATTTTTTACATAATAGGCGATGTGCCATTTATATATACTTCATTATTAATGAATTTATTTGAAATAAAATGAATGCATTTATTTATTTTATTTCTTTATTTTAAATAGCAGATGAAATAGCTTTCAATGGATGAATATTATTATTATTAAGGATTCTTATAATTATCGGCTGTAACTTTGACTGGATGTTTGTCACCTCTGCAGACACTGTGAAACACTTGTTAGGCTGTGAGGATGGGGTTGTGATCTAGCACACAGCACGACAGTATTTCTCAGAGAAAGATCCTTCGTCAGTGATTACTGTTGTCTTGTCTTTCATTCACTGCGCTGGACATAATACTGACAGATTGAGCAGGCACGTGCAGAGGGGGGGGCGAGGGTGCTTGAGCACCTGCCCCTTTGCCCCATGATGCCCAAAGTGCCCTTTTGTCAAGGCAATTTTTTATTTTTTTTTATTTATTAAACACCCTTCTGTGAAGGCCTGCCCAATCTAACTATTAGTAAAATTAATGATTAATAATTTAGCCGTAAATAAAATCACCCACATGATAACCTGACGACCTCATCCGAACGATCCCTCACGCTCAGGCACCACTTCAATATCGTCCGCGCCACGGTTGCAGCTTAAGTAAGTGGGGTTCTCAGCGGAGTGGTATGCTTGTTTACTTATCATTATTATTATTTTACAAGAACAACGTGAAGAGAACATGCATTGCACAGCTTTTGTTTAAATCGCTGTGTTTAGCCTGCAGCAAACGCCACTTCTAACGTTATACACAGCAGCAGCACCATAAACAAAGGTGCATGTGTTCACTTCGTTCGTGCTATTTGAGGGAGAAAAGTTTCATGGGGGTGGAAGGGTCTGGTCTTTTTAATGTCATTTGACTAAAATCTATTCATACTTTTACTTTTATTGTTACAGTATTTACAGCATCCGCATCAATACGCGTATCAGCAAGGAATGCGTCACTATACATTGCTGTTATGATATTTTGTGCACAGCCCTATTTAAAGCCTTGTTTCATGTGCCCCTTTTATATTTTGAGCACCTGCCCCTCCAAAGGTCTCTGCACGGCCCTGAGATTGAGTAATGTTAATGGAAAATGTTATCTCTATTTTTTCCATTGCAAATGTTGTTAAAAAATAAGCAAGCGTCGTGCTGTATTTTCAAGATGTCTAATGTGTTATGCATTGCAACGTGATGGTGGACGAGCTGAAAGATGTTTATTTGGTACTGAATTAGACAGACAGGCTTTTCTTCTCTAAAATGTCTTTTCACCTCTGGATCTTCAGATTAATCGTGAACCTGATGTCATTCTTCACTCATTCATTTTCCCATCGCTCAGGTGCTGAAACCAGATCTGCTAGATTTGAGTCGTTCTGTTTGTTTCTCTATCTGTCTCTCTCATTTCTCATCAGCTTCGTCACTCAGAGCTGAGATGTTTGGTCGCCGCGTGATGCTCTCATCGTTAACGTGTCTCGTGTCAATTAGAGTCAGAGCGGCCGAGCGGCCATCACTCTGTGGGAGAGAGAGAGAGACGGTCAAAAAGCCTCTGTAGTTTTGGTCTTTTATACATTCCTAGGTTCGTCCCTCACCATTCAGACAAGACACATTAGTCTTCATTCCCCTGTTTCACAATAATGACTTTATAATAAGCCCATATTAGAGAGGATTTACACAATCTACCCAGAGCCCTTCTCATTTTAATTGCTGTTTCCATTTCACCGTGCTAATGTATTAGAGTCCAAGTGCGTAGAAAGACAGGAGAGAGAGCAAAGAGTCCTTCGGCTGTGTTCAAAACCCTAGTGAGCTACCTACATGAATATATGTATGTGTGTCTTGTGTTCATACAACAGTCACATTTCTAAGAACTTGTAACTTGAACTAGATTTGTGCATGACTCTTTTTTTCATCATCTCGATTTTTCTGATTCCTCATTGACCCCAAAGCTGAATAAAAATGCTGGCATTTAAACGAATTGTACATTCATATGCATATGCATCAGTTTGTATCATTGCTTGAATCTGAAACGTCTTACTCTTTTTATCTCTAGCGTTGTCTGTTTCTCGCTGTCTGTCTGTGATGATACAGCAGTATCGGTAATGAGGGTGACTTTTACACATCACTGCATGATTAATTCAGATGCTTTTACATCTAGTTAATGTTACAGAGAGCCAATTATTTAATCCGAGCTCATGCTGTTTCTCTGCGCTCAGAACGAGCCAGAGCGACGTATTGCTCTGTTTGTCATTACACTGTCCTGGCAGAGGAAAGAGTTATTAAAGACAAACATACGAGTAATGATCACCGCCTGACCATGGACGAGAGAGAGAGAGAGAGAGACTGATTTATAGGGCTTTTCTCGTCTCTCAATAACAATAGCATCATGTGAGCATATTCCTCTCACATGAGCTTTTAATAGCTGTGTTTTAAAGCAACTCGAGTGGTTTTTAATAAGCACCGGTGCAGTTAACAGTGTGTGCTGTGGCTTCACTCACATTAAGTAGCTTTCAATTGTTGACGCCATTAACACCCAACTGACCGGCGGCTTCTCGAGAGGATACTTAACATTAGGATTAGCCATTCACTTTCTTCATCTCTCTCTCTCTCTCTCTCTCTCTCTCTCTCTCTCTCTCTCTCTCTCTCTCTCTCTCTCTCTCTCTCTCTCTCTCTCTCTCTCTCTCTCTCTCTCTCTCTCTCTCTCTCTCTCTCTCTCTCTCTCGGTCACTCATGGCAGAACGGAAGGAGCCTGGACTTGTTCTGTCCTGTTTTCAATTATTTAACTTGTTAGTGATTCAGAAAGTAGCCATGTCTCTAACACACACACACACACACACACACACACACACACACACACACACACACACACACACACACACACACACACACACACACACACACACACACACACACACACACACACACACACACACACACTAAAGCAGAGCAATAGTAGACTGAGCTCCATAAGTGTAGGAGTCTTTAGGCGATTCATCATTCGATCTTCATCACAATATGATTCCAAAATGTATTTGAATTATTTCATGAATGTTTGTGAACATTCAGAATTGTGATTACTCTAATTATATATTAATTTTAATATATATTACATATGTTTAATACATATTAATATATTTAATATATATTTATAGTCATGTTATACATTAAAAAATATATATTTTTAATTATATAATTTACATATTATATATATATATATATATATAACATTTATGATTTTGTATGATTAAATATGTAAATGTATAAGTGTATGTGTGTGTGTATGCGTGACGTGTGTGTGTGTATAATTTACATATCATAAAATTATGATATATAATATTTTATAATTTATTATAATTTAATATGTTAATTACTTTTATATTTACATATTTACCTTAATAAATAATTACATTATATAAATTATATAATATTTTAGGTAATATTTCACAATAAGTTGTCATTTGTTTATAATGCTTAATGAACAATTTTTTTTACAGCATTTATTAACCTTTATTAATGTAATTTTAAAAAATATTATTAAGGTTATTTCACTGTGCATTAACTAATGTTTACAGATACAACTTTTGATTTGAATAATGTATAACTAAGCCATGTTGTTACCAAATAATATCATAGAATATAGTTCAGCCTTATATATCAGTTAAATTGATTTTAAAGTGTTGTTTTTTTACCAGTGCAAATATTAATATAACTTTCAAAGGTGTCATTTCAAATTAGGACTGTGTGGATGAAATCATATATACTGTTTTAATTATTGTTCTCAATATTGCATTGATTATATAAATACTTTTGTTTTATGTATGTGTACATTCAGTTCAATTCATGAAACATGTACTGCATGTCTAAATATTTAAAGCAGCTTTCCAGGTTTCACATTGTAAGGTAGTCGGTGATACTCTGGCTCTGTTTCAGATGTCAGTGACATTCATTGACCAGTGTGTGACGGCTTGTGTCCAACATGTCCTGTCTCTGCTTCTGTCCCTGTTCAGATTTTTCATATGACCTATGACCTGGCCAGCGCAATGGTGCGAATCGTCAACTTGATTGGGATGATGCTGTTGCTCTGTCACTGGGACGGATGCCTGCAGTTCCTGGTGCCGATGCTGCAGGATTTCCCCGCCGACTGCTGGGTGTCCAAGAACAAGATGGTGGTGAGTGTTTGCAAACACAACCGGTCTCTCCTCCGATCAGGAGCTGCTCTTCACCTCCAGAGTATGCTCATTTTAACCTCACCATGAGTTAGGGCCGGTATGACTGTATGTGTCGTGACGGTAAAAATCTGTCTAGAAATGTAGGAACTACCTGTTGCGTAATCATTTTGAGTCCTTTGTTTTGAAATTAAGCGTTTCATAAAATTAAGTGATTTTTTGCACTGACTTGTGTGTGTGTGTGTGTGTGTGTGTGTGTGTGTGTGTGTGTGTGTGTGCGTGTGTGTGTGATGTGTCTCTGACTGTGTGTACCTCTGTGTGTCTGTGTGTGTGTGTGTGTGTGTGTGTGTGTGTGGGCATGTCAATGAGACAATAGTGTGTCTATTCCTTTCAAACTATCTTTTGATTTGTGTCCATCAAGATGAGATAAAGTACTTTTTGAAGTACATTAAAACAATGACATTAAAAACTTACATGCACGTAGAATAACATAAAAACCATATATAATATATATATAATTTTAGTGGTTAGTATTGGTTTGGTTTTTGTTTTAACTGAACTAAACTGTCAGCTATGGCTGCCAAACAAAAAACGTAAAATTACAATAAAATATCTTTAATTGAAATAAAGTGCAAAAAATATTTTCATTTCAACAATTCAATAACAGAAATTTTAATTTAAGGTTTTACAGAAAAAAACCTGTTATTTTACAGATTTGTCCTTGTTTTATTAATATTTTAAGGCAGTTATAAAAAAACATACAGTTTTTGTTTGGCAGCCAATGACTGCCAGTCATTTGACCATTTTTAAGGGGCTTTTTATACAATATATATTATATAGAGAATTCATATAAATATTTGTATGTACTGTATTGTGATATATGCATGTCCACTATGTCAAATGACTCGTATCAGCACTAGTGCAGGCCTGTATTTCTGCAGTAAACTGTGTTCTTACATAAGGCAGCTGAGTTAGTGGGGTGACGTGTCAGATTGGGGTTTTTCTACAGCCTTAATTCGACATCCGTCTAGTATTGACAATGCTCTGGTGAGCTGGGCTTTAATTTCCTCCTGTTTTTAGTCAAGGGGACATGCAGCCACCAAGTCCCCAGCGTCCAGAGAGAGAGAGGACAGTCTTGTTCTTGATGCCCATGAGATTTAGTTCCCCTAGCTGAATGCCAGAGACCCGAGCCGTGACCCTGAATCATCCCGACGAGAGCGAGTTCGGCAAAAGTCCTCTCCGGATCTGCCATGCTTTATCGATGAGGCCTGCGGCGGCTCGCCAGCTTCCTTGAGAGATAATTGGTGGTCCGTGATTGTCCCGGTCTTACAATAACATAAAGCATAGATCAGATTCAAACAAGTGTGTTATCAGTCAGCAGGGAGGTGCGCAGGCTACAAACGCACCGCGGGCCCACACAAACTGAGATTAGTGTAAAAAAGCATGCTTGATTTGCTCTGTTTAGTGTTTTAAGCCACTTACCATTTTATTGTTTTAATGCGCCAAGGTTTAAAATCAACACTCAGCCAGTGCCAAACACCGGAAAATAATAATTTTGGTTAATTTCACCTTTTTTTATAGGTAACACTTACAATGAGGTTTCATTTGTTAACATAAACAAACAATGACAATACTTCTACAGCATTCAATCATGTTAATTTCAACATAAACGAATGTATTTGTTTCTTCATCAAATTTGGAAAAATGTTGCAATACATCACTTGCTCAGTGAATGGGTGCCGTCAGAATGAGAGTCAAAACAGATGATAAAAGCATTTCAATAATCCACAAGTAATCCACACCACTTCAATCCATCGATTAACATCTTGAGAAGACAAAAGCTGCGTGTTTAAAATAAAAAATCCATAATTAAAGTGTTTTAACCAGCTAGAGTCCATAATCTATAATAATGCTTTATCCTGTGAAAAAGATGTCTGGTCTGAATTAGGAGAGAAATCTGCAAAGATCAAGCACTAAACCAAAACAGAGAGACAACACAGGATGGACTTTTTAACTGGAAGAAGCGTTATTATGCACTGAAAAAAAATTATTCAGTGAATTTACTAAAAACATTTTAAGGTAAATGGTTGCAATAAATTATTTTAGCTACATTTAAATGAACAAATTTAGCTGACTACCTTTCAACATCTATTTTTAAAAAGTTGTTCAAATAAATGTTTTGCAACCACTTACCTTAATTTTTTTTTAGTAAATTCAATGAATATTTTTTTTCAGTGTGGATTATGGACTCATATTTAACTCATAAGTTCATAATGTCTTAATCATAGATTTGTTTTTTTACAAACACAGCTTTTCTCTCCTCAAGACATTAACTGATGGACTGGAGGGGTGTGGATTATTGTGATGTTTTTATCAGCTGTTTGGACTCTCATTCTGACGGCACCCATTCACTGCAGAGCATCCACTGGTGAGACACTGATGCTGTGACACATTTCTCCAAACCTGATGAAGAAACAAACTCATCTTGGATGACCTGAGGGTGAACACATATTCAGTAAATGTTCATTTTTGAGAGAACAATTCCTTGAACTCGGTGTGAACGTGAACAAGCAATCAACAATCATATCTTTACAAATAATAACAAGATTGATAAATGCTGTAAAAAAAATAATTGCTCATTGGTTAGTTTATTTTAGATATTGCATTAACTAATGTTATTACAGTAGAGTACATTGAAGTTCAAGGTGATGGTTTCCTCCATTTTCTCAGTATTTTAAATACATACTCGTGTATTAAAGTCAAATAGGGCAACTCTGTATCTTTTCAAATGCACTTTTGACGCCCGCAGCTCCTTTAGTTTGTTAGATCCAGCTATTCCAGTGACGGGGCTGTCATTATGATCTTTTTCCTCTTTTTGGAGAGCTGTAATAAGCTGTCGCTCTCTCAGGATTGAGCCCCTACAGAAAAGAGTCTGAAAGCAATCTGGACATGTCACCTCAGACGGAGCCAATATTGATTCCTCACGGACTCGCGCACACGTCCACAGGACAAGGGCAATTTATTCACTATTTTAGAGAGACGCAGACATTTCACATCTTTCTAAATAGCTGACCCACTTTTCTCCAGCTCAGATTTCTCTCATTCGGTCGTCTTTTCATTTCATGCCTCAAACTCTCAGGAGTCGATCTGGATTCATATTCATGCAGTCATTGCAAGTGTTTGAACTTTTGTTTTGTGCATTATAATATTTTTCAGCCTTTGATGTTTATGTATATCTTTGTTTATGCATTCAAAATGTTTAAATCAAGAAATATAGAAATTGTCTAGTTAAAAATAATCAAGGCATGTTTTTTTTCATCTAATATAAAATATATAATATAATATAATAATATAATTGTTATATAAACAAGGTATTTTGATATTTAATAATTTTAATTTATGTGCATGAATATAGTAAAACTAAATAATAAAAACAATATTTACCTATAATAAAACTCAATTAATAAAAATGTATTATAATAAATTTGGACAGAGATTCTAAAAACAATTTGGATCAGATTATTGCATTTAAAAATTTAAACTGATTCACGGAAATGAATTTATCAATGCCATTTTTGTAGATATGTTTTTTAGTATGTATTAATATTTTCAATCTGTTTTTATTTTAATTAAAGTTTTAGCAATTTTGTTGTGTTTTGTCATTTTTAGATTTTTTTAATGTGTCTATAATTTTTATTAATTTTATGTGTGTGTGTGTGTGTGTGTGTGTGTGTGTGTGTGTGTGTGTGTGTGTGTGTGTGTGTGTGTGTGTGTGTGTGTGTGTGTGTGTGTGTGTGTGTGTGTGTGTGTGTGTGTGTGTGTGTGTGTGTGTGTGTGTGTGTGTGTGTGTGTGTGTGTGTCGTGTGTGTGTGTGTGTGTGTGTGTGTGTGTGTGTGTGTGTGTGTGTGTGTGTGTGTGTTAATTTGGTACATCAAGATAAATTAAATTAAAATCAGAAATGTTACCTTGGCCGAAATATATATGTATATATGTTTTATTTTATTTCAGTTATTTCTTTTATTTCAAGTAACACTTTTTTAAAGGTTTTTACTTTCAGTTTCAGTTTGTTAACGATAATAACCCTATAACAGACTCTATTTAATCTCCCTTATTCTCTTAGTCTGAGATGAGGAATATATTGAAATGAGTCTAGTGGAATTTTCTTGAATGGGAAAAAAATAATAATTATAATGTTTATTTTTACATCATCAGCAAAGTCATTGTGTATATATATCATGAATATCAGTAAACATGGTCTAGTTCATCTCTCTGGTGGACATACACTGTTCGTGATGTCTCTCTCTCTCCTTTCAGAACGACACGTGGGGTCAGCAGTACTCGTACGCTCTCTTCAAGGCCATGAGCCACATGCTGTGTATTGGATATGGCATGTACCCGCCTGTCGGCATGACAGACGTGTGGCTGACCATCCTCAGCATGATCGTGGGTGCGACCTGCTACGCCATGTTTGTCGGCCACGCCACGGCGCTGATCCAATCGCTGGACTCCTCGCGCAGGCAATATCAGGAAAAGGTGAGTGACGTCCAGTTGGTTAACATAATGAAGAAATGGCAGACGCAGCAGGGAACGCTTCCTGCGAAGGTGCTGCATTATGTGTTTGTCATCTGTTGTTGTGACCAGACCGCAGGGACTCTTGTGTATCAAAACCATGTGTGAATTATTTCTGCATCTGTTGTGGTGCAAATATAAGGGAAAAAATAACTCGATTTTAATAATTTTAATGGTGTTTGCCCTTGGTGTTTACAAAAGTAAGTGGTTTCTTGGTGGTTTGTTTGTATTGACACCAAAATTAATTTAAGACAATGCTAGGGTGTTCTGGGTGTTTTCTAGGGTTTTGCTGGATGATTGCTATATAGTGACACAAACATGAATTGGATAAAAATAACTGGATTTTAAAACTATTAATGGTGTTTGCCCATGCAGAAGTCTCAACCATGATATTAGGGCATTGTGGGGGTTTCCATGGTGCTGCTAGGTGGTTGCTAGGGTGTTTTGGGTGGTTTCCAGGGTGTTACTAGTTTCTAGCATTGCCCTTGCCAAAAATAGGGTGGTTGTGATGTTTGTGCAAAAGTTGTACCTGAGGAGGTGCTAGGGTGTTTTGGCGGTTCCATGGGTGCTAGGTACTAGGGAGTTTCTGGTTAATGATGTTTATGCATTGCCATGATAAGTGAGTGGTTTCTGAGGAGGTTTCTACTGTGGTGTGAATTCTAAAATAACCTGATGTTAATGATGTTTGCCCATGCAAAAGTTGTAACTGATGCTAGGGTGTAGTGAGTGGTTTCTAGGAGGTTTCTAGACTAGGTGAGTGAATTCTAAATGAACCCCATGCACCATGCTAGGGTGTAGTCTGTTGCTAGGAGGTTTCTCTGGGGTGGCTGGATGATTTGTAACTAGGGTGTAGTGAGTGAGGGTGATTTCCACCTAGGATGTTACTAGGTGAGTGATTCTAGGAATGAATGCAAACCATGATTAACAGGGTGTTGCTTTTCCTGTTACTAGGTAGTGAATTGCACCATGCAAAAGTTGTAACATGTGCATGAGTGGTTTAGGAAAACTAGGTACTATGGGTTAATGATGTTTGTTGTAACCCTCCAGGGTGTTGCTACCAGGGTGGGTACTTGGGCTTTGGATGCTAGGTGTAGTGAGTGGTTTCCAGGGTGTTACCTGGTTTTGATGTTAATGATGTTTGCCCATGCAAAAGTTGTAACCATGATGCTAGGGTGTAGTGAGTGGTTTCCAGGGTGTTGCTAGGAGGTTGCTAGGATGTTTTAGGTGGTTTCCAGGGCATTGCTAGGTGGTTGCTATGTAGTGGCACCAAAGTGATTTGTAAAAACAACTAGATTTGTTTTAAAATGCTAATGGTGTTTGCCCATGCAATCGTTGTGACTGATTTCAAGAGTGTTGCTGCTGTATGTGGTTGCTAGGGTCTTGTGCATGGTTTTCATGGTGTTGCTAGGTAGTAGCACTAGAGTGAATTATAAAAATAACTAGATTTTACAAATGTTAATGGTGTTTGCCCATGCAAAAGTTACAACCATGGTGCTAGGGTGTGGTGTGTAGTTTCCAGGGTGTTACAAGGTGGTTACTATGTAGTGGCACCAATGTGATTTGTAAAAATAACTAGATTTTTAAAAACGATAATGGTGTTTGTCTATCACTACTACGATACTAGTGTGTTCTGGGAGATTGCAGGCAGACCCTTCCATTGTTTCGTAAGCTCTTCAGGAAGTCAAACTATCATTGACTGAATTACAGAGACACTGAACAATAAACTGACTCACCAGAATCTGTCTGAACAACTAAAACGCCAAATACAGTGGCTCTTGATATCAGAACAGAATATAGAAGAACTACAGACTCAATTAGAGAATGAACCAACCAAACTGTGAGGCTAAAACAGGATATTCATGAAGCTTGGAAGGAAGAAAATGTGTGAAGGAAGAAAGTCAATTATGTATAATATGAGAGTGTGGAGAAAACCCAGTCCAGCTGGATGACAGCGTGACGCTTCTAAACTCATCTCAGCACACTAACATGATTACCACAGTTCCTGCCGGCTACTTTAATTCACAATAATGCACTTATAACGGCACGTAAACAACCGACTCGAGAGTGCAGATATTAATATTCACTCGCAGGGAGTTTTAGCTCTGATGATTGAAATTCAATTCAGAAGGGCTTTTTGAAACAACCCCAAGTATTAAACATCATGCAGCGTTTGTGCTCCAGACTTCAGAAAGTGGAGTTGTTTTTGTAGATGCACTTCTGTAGTTTCCTATCCAGTCCGGTATGAGTTATTGACCTCGCCTCACTCGTGGTCAGCAGGCGGTATACGGTGTGCCAGGCGGGTCCCTCATGCCCGCTGCATGGGCCGACCTCAGTCCCTTCCCCGATGCCCACCTCAACATGGGCACATCGCCACATGGTGCACCATCTGTTAAGAGACTGAGGGATGGAAAAAGTGAGAATCATAGAGATGGAAAACATATAAAGAGGGAACGAGAAGATCAAAAGGAAGATGCAGGGGTCTTATAGATGTAGTCTATAGTCACAGATACAACAGATATAGTAGCAATATGAGAAACTAGAAGAAAATACCAGTGGGTTTTGTCTATGCAAAACTCATTACCAGGGTTTTTTGGGGGTTACTAATGAATTTCTAGCCGGATGCTAAGATCTGAGTGTAGTTGTGTAGTGTACTATCACAGTAGTAAAATGTAATTTCGGTGGAAATAGCTGAAACGAGTTGTGAAATGGAATTTACTCTGTACTGCAGATTATTATGGAATTTGGCAAAATTTTTAATAAATCAAAAGTGGGTCTGTACATTGTGCTTCATAGTGATATGGACAAGTGTCTATAAATATTCAAGTGTGAAACGACTGTTACTGAAATATGAAGACTGCATGTGTGTCTGCGTATGATCAGCTTTATTTTGTTTTATTAATGCTGTCGTCAGATATACAGGAACTCAAAGCTCTTCAATACAGCCCGCCTAAAATAAAAGTTCAGTTTAACTTCAAGAAATTGTGACAGAAATATATTATATTATACAGTATTATGTACTTCTTAAAGTAACAACAACAATAATAATGCAGTTTATTAAAACATTAGTTTAAAGGAATAATGGCTTTAATTTAAGGTTTTAATTTAAATTCCAAGCCTCTGTTGTGCAGCCTAACATTTTTTAATTAAATTGTATTGTATTTAAAAATAAAAATAAATCATATTTCATTGGGAACTATTATTGTTAAAAAATCATAAATTATAAAAAATTTAACTTGTTAATTAGAATTTTTAATTGTTTATATAATTTGAAGATTGTTAAAATTTAAATAAAACCATTAAAGTGAAATAAAACAGATTTCAGATTTCTTGTTTTATGGCCCAGCAGGTCAAGGTATGCAATAATAAATATGTGCAATATAAAAAAAAATTAAAAAAAAAGCATGTAAAGAGTGAGCTGGGACGCTCCTGGAGAGAAAGCATTGAGAATTACATCAACATCTTGACTGTTTGAGGAAATAGTTTTGTGTCATACGAGTAATTACTGTAACTGAGGAGGTGACCAGTGATTATGAAACCATAACATGCTGCATTTATATAAAAAATCATACATTCGAAGTAGTGGTGTCACAATATACAAGTATTGACAATCGTGATATTCAAAAATGAATTTTTTTTTTTTAGATTTCTATAGATATCGTGATATCGTTATTGTGAACTCTTTTGGCCACGATAATCATGTAGTGAAAATCAGAGGAGACACACACGAGATTACCGGAGTCTTTTTTTCTCAGGAGAAGCATCTTAGAAGCAGAACACTTCAGTAAAATCTCAATTTGCTCTCCATTTCATCTCGGTTCAGTCTGAGACGTTAAACAGATCTGGTTTGTGATTTTTCTCCTCCTGGCAGGCACGAGCATGTGAGGAAGGCCAGTAAGTCATTCAGAGCTGTGTGTTTACACCCTGACTGGAATAAGAAAGCAGACGAGATGCATTTTCACCATCTCCAGGCGCTGAATGAATAAGGGCATTATGTATTTCTGCTGACTGTAATCTAAACACTGTACAAATATCTGTCTGGCACCGCAGGGCAAACAGATCTCAAGCTATTTCTTTTAAAATCCTGTTCTTATATTATAAATTCACCGGAGTCTGAGCGTGCGGTGGGAATTGAGCATTTGGCTTATGGCTGGTTCGGTTTGTCTGATACTTCATCGTGAATC
The DNA here is from genome assembly GCA_027422405.1 of Ptychobarbus kaznakovi. Classification (NCBI taxonomy): domain Eukaryota; kingdom Metazoa; phylum Chordata; class Actinopteri; order Cypriniformes; family Cyprinidae; genus Ptychobarbus; species Ptychobarbus kaznakovi. Next base: position 36,479 of record JAPDDN010000441.1, read on the forward strand.
TTTAATGCCTGCAGCTTATGTATTTACTGCAGGAGCGGCGCGGCGCGGCTTATTCAAACCGTTTTGGGAGATTTCTTGATTTGAAGATGATGTAAATCACAGAGGGCAGAGAGAGAGAGAGATCTGTCAACACTTTAGTTAGTCTAATGGCCTCTCCAGAATAGCCTGAGGGTTCGAGGGAGATGCACTAGTGCTGTTAAAGTTTCAGGAAATTAATTATTTGTGAAATGATTTGATCAATATCTGTGACTGGCAAATAAGCAATTTCAGTGCAAATGCGGTCATGAATTATTACTCGTAAATAAGTTAAAAGTAAATTAAAATTGATACAATTAAAATTGATACAGAACATGAATCATGAATGTGTTAAAATATAGCACACTGGAAAAGTACAGTATGCCAATCTGACTTAATTTAAATAATTTATTGAAAGAAATTAATACATTTATTCAGCAAGGATGCATCAAATTGATCAAAAGTGACAGTAAGGATTTACAGTAAAGAAATTTTTTAAATAAATGCTGTTCTTTTGAACTTTCTATTCATCAAAGAATCCTGAAAAATAAAATATATCACAGTTTCCACAAAAATATGAAGCAGCACAACTGTTTTCAACATTGATAATAATCATACATGTTTCTTGAGCAGTAAATCAGTATATTATTATGATTTCTGAAGATCATGTGACACTGAAGACTGCAGTAATGATGCTGAAAATACAGCTGCATCACAGAAATAAATTACATTTTACAATATATTCACATAGTAAACACTTATTTTAAATTGTAATAATATTGCATATTTTTACATGATTAAATAAATGTACTATTGGTGAGCAGAAGAGTTTCAAGAATAAAAATAGTCTGAATAAGGCTAGGTCACGTATATGTATATATGAACTGTTTCAGCATTATGCAGAATCTGATAACATGCAAAAGTGGTGCTACTGTTTAGAGAATTAGCGATTGTTCCCATTTAATTCAGTCATCTGGTTTAAAAGAAACTAATTCGTCCTAATAATGAGTCGGCGGAGCGCTGTGTCCCGGTACATCCTCCCCTCTGTCTGGTTTCGTCTGGTCTGGTCTGCTGGCCTGCTTTTGGAGATTCAGAACTGCCAAGTGGGTTAACCAGCCATTTGGTCTCCTGGTGGACACGGCCTCTGAGCTGCGGGTCAAACGCCGATCCGTTAATGCGCCGCCCGTCCCATGGCAACCTGCTCCCACGATTCATTGCGTGCCAGACCCTGGAGCCAGGCATCCTGTAGAGGAGACGTTAGCACGGTAAACACAGATTAATATGGAGGCGAGGGAGGCCGTGTGTCCGTTCGTTAGCTTAACTAATGTGTTCTCAGAACATTTCCCTGAGCTGTCGGAAGACAGATAGACAGGAAAGAGTCTGTGTGTGTGTGTGTGTGTGTGTGTGTGTGTGTGGCCATGTTATGTGTGTGTGTGTGTGTGTTACAAGTGAGGACATTTCAGTGTCCCATAATTAAAACGTTATAAATCATACAGTGAGTTTTTTTGAGGAAAATGTGTTTAACAGACAGAAACATTACACATGGAAGTCCCCGTACATATAACCACATGTGGGTGTGTGTGTGTGTGTGTTGTGTGTCTGTGTGTGTGTGTTTACAGACAGAATCACACACACACACACACACACCTGACTGTTGTACCTCTGCTGTTATTCAATGAGACAATAGCTAGCGGGTTCCTCTTCAAACTAGTTCCTGTCTAGGAAAGACGAGACATATCCTGACGGAAAACTCACATGCACGAGAACAGCCATGTGGTTTGGTTTGGTTTGGTTTGGTTTGTGATGGATTCACATTGAGTAAATCACACGACACACACATAGATGGATGCACAGGTCAGTGAATTTATATTAATATCTCAAGGCAGTTATAAAAAAGCATACACACACACATGCGTATATATACAGTATATGTGTGTGTGTGTGTGTGTGTGTGTGTGTCTATTATATTTTTTTTTATATGTACCAAGGATATATTTATTTGATCATAAATGTATAATAAATTAATTTATGTATAATTGGGTATAAGTAAGGATATATACACTCACCGGCCACTTTATTAGGTACACCTGTTCAATTGCTTGGTAACACAAATTGCTAATCAGCCAATCACATGGCAGCAACTCAATGCATTTAGGCATCTAGATGTGGTGAAGACGACTTGCTGAAGTTCAAACCGAGCATCAGAACGGGGAAGAAAGGGGATTTAAGTGACTTTGAACGTGGAATGGTTGTTGGTGCCAGACGGGCTGGTCTGAGTATTTCAGAAACTGCTGATCTACTGGGATTTTCACACACAACCATCTCTAGGTTTACAGAGAATGGTCTGAAAAAGAGAAAATATCCAGTGAGCGGCAGTTGTGTGGATGAAAATGCCTTGTTGATGTCAGAGGTCAGAGGAGAATGGCAGACTGGTTAGAGATGATAGAAAGACAACAGTAACTCAAATAACCACTCGTTACAACCAAGGTATGCAGAATACCATCTCTGAACACACAACACGTCGAACCCTGAAGCAGATGGGCTCCAGCAGCAGAAGACCACACCGGGTGCTGCTCCTGTCAGCTAAGAACAGGACACGGAGGATACAATTCACACAGGATCACCAAAACCGGACAATAGAAGATTGGAAAAACGTTGCCTGGTCTGATGAGTCTCGATTTCTGCTGTGACATTCAGATGGTAGGGTCAGAATTTGGCGTAAAGAACATGAAAGCATGGATTCATCCTGCCTTGTCTCAACGGTTCAGGCTGCTGGTGGTGGTGTAATGGGGTGGGGGATATTTTCTTGGCACACTTAGTACCAATTGAGCATCGAGCATTTTAAACACCACAGTCTACCTGAGTATTGTTGCTGACCATGTCCATCCCTTTATGACTACAGTGTACCCATCTTCTGATGTACTTCCAGCAGGATAATGCACCATGTCACAAAGCTCAAATCATCTCAGACTGGTTTCTTGAACATGACAATGAGTTCACTTTACTCAAATGGCCTCCACAGTCACCAGATCTCAATCCAATAGAGCACCTTTGGGATGTGGTGGAACGAGAGATTCTCATCATGGATGTGCAGCCGACAAATCTGCAGCAACTGCGTGATGCTATCATGTCAATATGGACCAAAATCTCTGAGGAATGTTTCCAACACCTTGTTGAATCCATGCCACGAAGAATTAAGGCAGTTCTGGAGACAAAAGGGGGTCCAACCCGATACTAGCAAGGTGTACCTATTAAAGTGGCCAGTGAGTGTATATATTCTGTATATATTGTCACAGATCAGCCAGGCTCCACCACCAATCCGTCACTACGATCTCAATCACCTGAGTTCTGATTCACGTCACCTACACCTCATTAATCACCCAATCTACCCAGCACTATAAAGGCACACACCCAACTCCAGCACTCTGTCCGATCTCGATTATACGAAGTGGACTCTCAACAGCTACACACTACGACCTACTTGATATTTACCTGTTCAGAAACTTACCTCCTGTTCCTCCTCCTCGTGGGTTCCTGTGTCTTCCTCGTCTGTCAGCGGGCCGCCATTGATCTGGGGTGTGTGCTTCTCCTCGCCATCCACAAGTTCCTGGCAATACAAGTACCTTCAGTATATCCTTTACTCTCTCGTCAAACTACTAAAAGTCATACTCACCATTTCTCCCTGCTCCCACAATTGCTGAATCAATAAATATACAGCATTGTTTAAACATTCATCTGTGTCCAGTCTGCTTACCATAACATATATAGGCATATATATATAGATTTCAGATGTTTTTGTTGATTTGACCCAGTACCCATAAAACAAAAAAATAGCTGGAACTTCCTGCGACTGAAGGAATCTGTTGGAACACTGATAATTATGGACTGGTCCACCTCAACCCCATCGAGCAATTTTGGGGCGAGTTGGAAAATAAACTGGACAGATCTATTGTACTTTGGCTTGAGTTGCAGAAGTTATGGGAAAACATTAGTGTTGAAGTTTTCAGGAAATATATTGACACTACGCCAGAGAGATGTGCTGCTGTGATTGCTGCAAAAGGTGGACATATCAAATATTAGGGTTTAAAGTGGATAAAAACAGTACAAATCACTTCATCTGATATTTGTTGTGCTCAGAGCAACCATCTACATGTTAAATAAACATTATGAAATGAAATCATGCAAAAAAGATCAATATTTTCAGATCTGTCAGGTGTTCTAATAATTTTGGCCACCTCTAAAGTGAAATTACACAACCTAACATAGGAGCCTGATTAAAAATGTTCATTTAAAAGAATAAATCTCAGAAAAACGAATTATATGTATGTGTATGATATTTATTCTTGCACAAAATATATTTATATAGATATGCTTTGCTTTTTAAAATCTCATTAAAGTCTTTAAGTATTTTGTGATAAACATTTTTGTTCATGCATTATCATTTGGTGTCATCCAACTCCATGATGGACATTGAAACATAGCCATGTATTATGATAAAAAATATTTTGTATTTATTTAAACAAATAAAACAGTTATGAACTTATTTATGAACAAATGTATGAACTCGCAAGAAAATACTCAGTCTTTTTTCTCTCAGAATTGGACTTTAAAACATGCATTTGCAAGTTTATATCTTACAATTGTGAGAAAGAAAGTCAGAATTGTGAGGAAAAAAACTCAAGATACAAGATATAAACTTGCAAATTTAGAGAAAAAAAACCATTGCTATTCTGAGGATAAAAAGTCACAATTATCTTTCTTAATTTTATTGTCAGTTGCTCAAATGGGCTTCTATATCGTTCATATAAAAATGTCCAGATCTGACCAGAAACGTCTTGCACAGGCACTGTTCTGTGTACAAAATTAAATAAAGAAGAAAGAGGCAAATATTTGCAGCTTGCACAGACGGTGGATGAAATTATCATGAGAATGGCCAGCTATAATCTGCCGTGAATGCTGGGTTGTATTGTACTGTGCTCAAGTCTGTCAACGCTGGCTAATATTAGCTTCATAAAGGAAGAGAGAGAGAGAAAGAGGCTGGAACTAAAGGAAAAGCTTGTCAGAAATAGATACTGTAGGACTGTGGTTTGGGATTATGTGCCGATCATTTTCACAGGCTCAGTTGAGCAAGAGCAACACTACTAAATTAAAGAAATAGAAATATACCTATCGCTCCAAACCTTCCAAATTTATATTTCCAACAATCATTTAATCGCATAATAAACTCTACAGCACCCAAACGCAAAGATTAAAGAAGGTGCCACATTTCTTTAATGGCTGAAGTGTGATTGTGTGATATGAGATCTTTGGCCGTGTGATTCCCGTCTGCAGCTGTGCTGTTAATTAAAGACGTTTGAGAGCAACTGTGGGAATCGTTTCACACCGCACACACTTATTCCTCTTCCCGTCGAGGGCTCATGGGACATGTGCTGAAGCAAAGTCTGCAAAACCCTCTCACTCGTACTCGGCAGAGGATTATGGGAAGACGAGAGTTTCCTGGACAGTTATATGCGTGCTCTTTTTCTTATCTACCTGCTAACAGAGAGAACGACCGGCACATGTGAGCCGCGGCTCCATTCACATACTGTCTTTATTATATAGTGTGTGAGATTAGGATTATCTTCTGCATAATCATATGTTGAAGCTAATATGCCAAAGGTCAAGGCACAGCATTATATATTTCTGGTGGATTTTAAAGACTGTATATGGTTTCTGCATGTGTAATATTTATGAAGGGAAAATACATTCTCTTAAATCAGAGATTTCCATGGTCATGTGACATGCAGGTAAACAAAACGGACTGGTCCGAAAACCAGTCAGTATCTGGTGTGACCACCATTTGCCTCACGCAGTGCAACACATCTCCTTCACATAGAGTTGATCAGGTTGTTGATTGTGGCCTGTGGGATGTTGGTCCACTCCTCTTCAATGGCTGTGTGAAGTTGCTGGATATTGGCAGGAACTGGAACACGCTGTCATATACGCCGATCCAGAGCATCCCAAACATGCTCAATGGGTGACATGAGCGGTGAGTATGCTGGCCATGCAAGAACTGGGATGTTTTCAGCTTCCAGGAATTGTGTACAGATCCTTGCAACATGGGGCCGTGCATTATCATGCTGCAACATGAGGTGATGGTCGTGGATGAATGGCACAACAATGGGCCTCAGGATCTCGTCACGGTATCTCTGTGCATTCAAAATGCCATCAATAAAATGCACCTGTGTTCGTTGTCCATAACATACTGCCCATACCATAACCCCACCGCCACCATGGGCCACTCGATCCACAACGTTGACATCAGCAAACGCTCACCCACACGACGCCATACACGCTGTCTGCCATCTGCCCTGTACAGTGAAAACCGGGATTCATCCGTGAAGAGAACACCTCTCCAAAGTGCCAGACGCCATCGAATGTGAGCATTTGCCCACTCAAGTCGGTTACGACGACGAACTGCAGTCAGGTCGAGACCCCGATGAGGACGACGAGCATACAGATGAGCTTCCTGAGATGGTTTCTGACAGTTTGTGCAGAAATTCTTTGGTTATGCAAACCGATTGTTGCAGCAGCTGTCCGGTGGCTGGTCTCAGACGATCTTGGAGGTGATGATGCTGGATGTGGAGGTCCTGGGCTGGTGTGGTTACACGTGGTCTGCGGTTGTGAGGCCGGTTGGATGTACTGCCAAATTCTCTGAAACGCCTTTGGAGACGGCTTATGGTAGAGAAATTAACATTCACTTCATCTGGTGAACAGCTCTGGTGGACATTCCTGCAGTCAGCATGTCAATTGCACGCTCCCTCAAAACTTGCGACATCTGTGGCATTGTGCTGTGTGATAAAACTGCACATTTCAGAGTGGCCTTTTATTGTGGCCAGCCTAAGGCACACCTGTGCAATAATCATGCGGTCTAATCAGCATCTTGATATGCCACACCTGTGAGGTGGATGGATTATCTGTGCTCACTAACACAGATTTATACAGATTTGTGAACAATATTTGAGAGAAATCGGCCTTTTGTGTACATAGAAAAAGTCTTAGATCTTTGAGTTCAGCTCATGAAAAATGTGGGCAAAAACAAAAGTGTTGTGTTTATAATTTTAGTCAGTGTATATATATATATATATGCACTTATATAATATATTGCTATATTATATTATAAAAAATAAACCTGTTTAGCACATACATTTATTGTAAAATTATTAAAAAAATTATTGGTTTAAAACATTCTACTTTGTTACTGACAGGATGTTTGGATGAAAAACATCCCTCAACCAACTTTAATCGTCACAGATTTGTATCGATTTTCGGGGTGCATCGTTACATCCCTACATTGTTTTCTTTAATTTCACTGAATGAATAAGCGTGCATCACCAGAAAATGATGTCCAGTACTATTAAAGTGTCGTAGACGTCTGTGAGTTGGGATGCAGCCATGAAGCATCACATGGAGTCACAGGGGAGCTGAAACACCTGATTAGATGGAATAGCATCACAGCTGAGATGAATCTATTCACACGCTCACACACCTCTCACGCCTCGCACATTCACATCTGAACACAGACTCGCTCACACACGTCTCTGCTGGCCAAATATGAACGCGTGAGGCCGGGAAACCACTGTCCGATTTCCCCGGTGATATCATAACTCCGTACGTCTCCGTCCGTATGTGCCGGGAAGAGAATTACATGCTCTGAACGCGTCACGTAAGGAAGTGTTTGGATATGTGGAGTAATCCTGTTCACCAGGGCGGCGTAAGAGCATTATAGTGCAGTCATGACATGTTTGATAATTGCTTAAGTTAATGAGAATTAATTCTATCGTGTCTAATCTAGTTGAGTCACACATGCTCTTGCGTGTGGAGGAAGGATTAGCAAACGCTTCATACGCTATCATCTCAAATCAAAGACTTCTCACCTTCAGATGGCGTGGGAGAGAAAGAAACGATATAGAGAATGTGGAAAATACTTCAAAACTGTCCTCAAACTGTTTTACATGTTTTATGTTTTAAAGTCAAGTTACCCATTTGAAAAAGTAGTCAGCAGTATTTAAAGCTACTTGCTTTTCAAGATGTCGAAAATTTTACTTTTTATTTAATTTTACATTTTATTTGAGATTATAATGTTAGTTTGAAAATTAGGGTGACAGTATTAAACTATAAACACCATAATTTATATAACTAAATTAAAAAGTTATTAAAATGCAACCTTTTGGCCAAATAAATATGTTTTGTGAAGTATATGCGATATGTTAGAAAACTTACCACATTGATTATAGAGTGTTGTGGGTGGTTGCCAAGGCAATGCTACGGTGTTGTGACATTGCTATGCTGTTGCTAGGGTGTTCTGAGTGGTTGTTTGTTAGTATGTTGCTATGGTGTTGCTAGGGTGTTTTAAATGTTTGTTAGTATGTTGCTATGTTCTAGTGTTCTGAGTGGTTGTTTGTTAGTATGTTGCTATGGGGTTGCTAGGGTGTTTTAAATGTTTGTTAGTATGTTGCTATGGTGTTGCTAGTTCTGTGTTTTTTAAATGTTTGTTAGTATGTTGCTATGGGGGTTGCTAGGTTTCTGAGTTTTAAATGATTGTTTGTTAGTATGTTGCTATGGTGTTGCTGGGGCCAGTGTGTGTGGTTGTTTGTTAGTATGTTGCTATGTCTTGGGTGTTTTATGTTTGTTAGTATGTTGCTATGTTCTAGTGTTCTGAGTGGTTGTTTGTTAGTATGTTGCTATGGTGTCACTGGGGCCAGAGGCGTCATGCCCATTCAAAGTGAGCTTTCAAAAGACAAAAGATAGCCGGATAATATTTTTTATATTTGATACAACCACACCGGTTTGATTAGATCGTTCACAGCATGAGCTGTTAAATTCAAATCTGCATTTGCCGCTTTGGCTTGCGCTGAGCCAGAGACAGAAGTGTTTGTACAGCGCTGCGTTATAACCAATCACACATGATTCTGTTGAGCTTATGAATGCAGAATCACAATGCAATGGCCAATCAGAGACGTTTGCATTAGTCATCACTGAAACGCGGTATTTTGTTCACTTGATCGCTTAGGAATGCAAGAAAAAGGTATTCATTTTCATATAGTGATTTTAATGGGAGTTTTTGAGAGTGCCTGAACTCTGGCTAGACTGAATGAAAATCTTATTTGATAATGTAAATGTTTTTTACTCTTTGTAAAATAAAAGTGTTATAATTGGTAACTTACAATATTGTTATAAGGTACATTATATACAAATGGAAAAATGACACCCATTACTGGTATTTAAGTAAAAAGTGGGTAGTTAATTACTACCAACCCCCCCCCCCAGCAGCTCAATCGGGCGTTGGGGGCACTCTGGGGGAGCGGGCACTTGAGGGTGCTGTGGAGGAGCAGGGTGCTGTGGCGAGCCCGCAGAATTACCCCGGCGTACTCATTGAAAGGGAGATCTTGACGGGCTAGGGCGGCGAAACGTGCGGCAGCTTCCATGCTGCGGGAGAAAAAGGGGAAAAACGTGAAAATAAACAGGGGGGAAAAAGGCTCACTCTCTTTGTTTGGTCCGCTGTTCTGTCACGTTACACCAGGAGCGAGGAAACGAAGAAGCGAGGAGACGAAAAATTCTTCATCAAACAGACTTTTAATGGAACACAAGCAGGATCACAGGGAACGTAGGAGACCAGAATAACATATAACAGCGGACGTGAAGACATGGAAACACAGGGCTTATATACAGGGAGAAAACTAGATAATTAATCACACACACCTGGAACTAATAACCTAAACAGGGACAGGAACAGGAACTAACCAAATATGGGCACGAGAGGAGGGCAAACACAACACACAGGGAGACAGGACTGACATTTACTAGTTATTTGGCCTTTTTTGTGATTTATACATATTTTTCCCATTGTATGATTATATCATTAGCATGATTATTAGCATTTCTGCTTGCAGTTATGCTAAAGTTGCAGTGAGTTTTGTGCATGAACCACCACTTTCAGAACCGCCTCAGATCTGCCGCCATTGAAATGTTCTCCTATGTGTTTTGAGATGAAGAAACTCATCTTCATCTACATTCTAATATAGATCCAGATTTTCAGTCTTTTTCACTTTCTTTTGACCAGTTTAATGAAATCCCCCTTGAAAGAGTTCCTCTGGTGCGTGTGCATTCATAAGCAGCGTGTTTGGACATGTAGAACATCCCTGCCTGTCATTCGCTCCCAATCTTTAATTAACACTTGGAAATTATGTGCATTTCCTTGGGGGCTGATAAATGAACTTTAAAGCTGATTATATTCTGCAGACCTGATGTTCTGACGCCCATGTCTTTCTCTCAGGTTTAGCACTAGAAAAGCCCTTTCACGACTTCCTGTAACAGCAGGAAGCAGAGATGCTGGTCCTCAAACCTGTGTCAGTGTGACCAGCCCTGGCAGCTTTCAGAGTTTATTTTATCCCCAGTCAACCCGATGGCACTAATCTCATTTATTCTGCTGCCGAACTCGACTTTCTTCCTCTGAAATCACTCCCTCCGCTCTCCGCAGACCCCTGCTGCTGCTTTACCACACTCACATGCTTTCATGCTAAGCCATGCGTGGGCTCTTTTAGAAGAACTTCATGAGGATCTTTGCCACTTGCAGATGCGGTAATGACATCGTTAGGAATAGATCTGTGACAGATGCCAGATTTTATGGAGTTATTATCAGTAACTAAAATGAAACTGAAACTAAAATGAAAACTAAACTGAAATAAATTGATATATATATTTTTTTAAATGTTTATTTATTACATTTTATTACATTTACACCAAACTTTACAGTTTTATTATCATTTTATTTATTGTTTATTATCATTTTATTCATAAAAAGAGAGGGAAAATACATTTTATTCTGTCTGTTGACATCATTTTCTGATTTATGGACTGATAAAAAGAGAAATCCCAAATCTCTCAATAAAAACCTTTCAATCTAATATGTTCAATCAAAATGATAATTTTTAACCTAGCTTTGTCCAGTGTTCTGGAACAAAATAAAACAAAATTACTCAAATATTTTACTGAAAATCAAACAAAAATGTCAAATATCATAAAACTCATAAGTAAACTCTTACAGTATCTCTATGATACTAACATAAGGCCGGTGTTTTATCATAAGAAATGATATGAGGTTGGTTCATTGTAATTTAGCAGCAGAAGTTTATGGTTTGTGGGTCACTGTGATCTAAATTAAGCCCAGCAACCTTTATGAGACCTTTATGAGTCCTGCGTCCAGCCCAGGGCTTTATTCTGCATGTTAAATGGCTCATAATAATGAAAATCACGACTTGCTTTATTTAAATAAGGGCTTGATGTACTATGTTCCCAGACCATTTATTGAAATGAAGTTGCAGAAACAGCTCATTCAGGACAAACATTGCTACATGAAAAGCTCCAGTAAGGTAGATGTGTGCGGGAGCTACTTCTTGTCCTCTTACAGCAGGCGAAGCATCAGCGGCAGCTTACCTGGAACAGACGGGTCTTTTGAAGAGAGGTGCAGGTCTTGCTCTGTGCTCTCATGCGCGATGCACTCTATAGAGACCAGTCACGGCCTGTCATGCAAATTCATCAATTCCCCTTCATCCCGTTCACACGGTAACCTGTTGTAGCCATGGATACCGCTGGAGGATGATGGGATGCCCTGTTTATGAACGCAGCATCAAAACAGAAGTGTTTTTTATTTGTATCAGGGGATAAATACAATTCACCTTATTTGTTATTGTTGTTATTGTTTTTGTTTCAGCACGTTTCTGGACTTTATATGAATGTTTCATCAGTGCATGCAATACTTGCTACTTGCTACAATACTTGCTACTATTTAGTTTTGATATTTTGATATTATTATTATTTCTATTACTGCTACTAACTTAAATATTTCTGTTATATATTTTTAAATTGTTATTATTATTATTATTGCTGGTTATTACCAATTTTCTTAAATACTTATTTTTTTTATTTACAGTGAAATAATAAAATTCAAAAGTAATGACAAACAAAATGAGAAATATTACTATTATAATATTTGCATTTTGTTTATTAGTATTGTTGTAAATGTTTTAGTTATACAGATTTAAAATCACATAATGATTGTCTAAATTGTGCAACCCTTCAAAATAGTAATAATAATAGTTTTATTATTATTATTATTAATAATAATTTAAATAAACATTCTATTAATTATTATTATTATATTGTATAATTATTATTATTGAATTTAAATAAAAATTCTCAGCTTTAAATTTGTGTCTGTGGTTGAAAACATGTTCTTTCATGGGGATAAAACCACCAGAATTGACCTGATTTATTTTCTCAGCAGGTTTCTGGATGTATTACGAATGATTAATTGGTGTATGCAGAGTATTTCAAAGAAAAACTAATGTTTTTAAAGATTTAAAGTAGTTTGATGTGGCATCTCAGTTTTCCGTGTAACTATGAAAGATTAATTGCAGTGCATTTAAATATCTTGGCCTCATAACTAGTTTGCTAAAATTAGCAGCAGACGTTCGGTTAAGACACATCGTGGTCTGCTGCCAGGGCCGTCGCTAGTGGGGTGAAAGGTGGTGAAGATTATAGCGGCCAAACGGCTGGGGGGGGTGGAACCATAATGGGGGGGGGGGGGGGGGGGGGTGGACCATACGGCTCGGGGGGGGGTCTCAACCGACTGCCTGCCTAAAAAAAACAGTTGACGGGCCACTGCAGCGCGTCGTCGCGAAAGCTTATCATTTGCACGTGTTTTTAAGCCTTGCCAATTTAAACATTCAAAAGAGTTTAAAGCATTCAAACACAAGACTCGGAAAAGCTCATCTGAGTACTCGCGTGCCGTGTTCAGTGCACACGCAGAGAGCCGCGTCTCACAGACAGCAACACCGAACCGAGCTCTCCTTCACGTCCTCCTGCATCTGAACGAACAAACACAAACCGCAGTTTAAACATGCAAACACAAAAAGATGTGAAAGAACCAAATTCAGCACAGCGCGCGGTGTTCTGTGTTAAAACACCCATCTAGGAGAGTATCCTCGAAAAAACTGTTGGTTATGTCTTAGGTCAAAGTAATCAGTAGAGAAAGAATTCGGACGTGTATCATCATATATTAGAGTTCCTGTGGCTCAGTGGTTAGAGCATTGCGTTAGCAGCGCAAAAGGTTGTGGGTTCAATTCCCAGGGAACACACATACTGACAAAAAATGTGCAGTGTAAGTCGCTTTGGATAAAAGCGTCTGCTAAATGCATAAATGTAAATGTAATATATTGGATTCATTGTCTCTTAAAGTGACCCCGTCTAATTTAATAGCTGCTGTCAGTGTCCTTAATGTTAATCCAAGAATATGAAAGAAAGAATAACTGCTCTTGACTGAATTACTCTGTAGTTTTAACAAGAATTAATCCACAGTCAAACCAAAAATTATTCAGACACCAGATCAAATGTATTTATTTTTTTACTAGTGGGTGCAGGACACTCGTAAGGGAGTATAGCTAAATAAAGTAAACTGTGACATATTTTACCCAACAATTCTTCATACAGTGGACTACCAGTAAAATTGATTAAAAAATTGGGACCAAAAATCTTCAGACACTTTGACCTGAGCATGAAGTGTTTTTTTCTTTAATTGCTAATGTGATATTTTTTACACACAGACTGAACAAAATTAAGCATTGCTTGGTAATTGTTCAACAAAGTATGATATTTGTGTACATATTGTCATACTAACAGTTTCTGAATTTTTGGTTGATTGTAATCCATTACATACCTTTCTATCAACGTTATCTGACATTGTCAAGATTAATTTGTTCTGATACAGTTTAACTCTGAGTTCTTGTCATATTTTATTACTATTTTCTAAACTATAGCATATAAACTGTGATAATGTGAGAAATACTGAAGGTGTTTGAATTTTTTTCGGTTTGACTGTATATTTCATTTTTACAGTGAAGACTATGCAGTGCTATTTTACATTTGATTATTCGGTTTCTGTACTTGGACCCGTAAACCCCAGCTACGGCCCTGTCTGCAGCTCTTCAGTATGAGTGCAAATGTTCAAGGCCGCGCGCGATTAGCCCAGGATTTGGCTGAAATGGCTCGCATGGAGAGGGAAAGGGAGAGGCAGAAGGCAATATAAATGTTTAGAAATTATAATTAAGCGGCTGACATCTCTTTTGGGACATAAATTATTCATGTTTATTTGGAAAGATAATTTTTCTTTCCAAATAAACACACACACGCACACACACACACACACACACACACACACACACACACACACACACCCACACACACACACAACACACACACACACACCCCACACACTACAACATACATACACATACACATACACACACCACACACACGTGTACCTCTCTCACTGTGTCTCACACACACTCAGTGGCAGGTTTGACTGTGAGTACTGTCTTTTATGTGGATGATGATGATCTCTGGAAATCATACATCATAATTTACATACACCTTGCACATCTACACATTTTTTTTATATAATGTTAACACAAGAGAAATCATAAAAACTCAATGTTATGTTTTATTTAAAAATATAGATTTTTAGATATAATATAATATAGAAATTTCGAACTGACAAATAAGTATTCATATTTTAGAATGTCTAAATATATTATGCAATTACTTGTTCAGCTGTTTGATTATGCACCGTTGTGTTATATTTATATACAAATATATATATATATATATATTAGGGATGCACGATATTATCAGACTAATATCGGAATCGGCCGATAATGGCTTTAAATGTAAATATCGGCATCGCCCCGATATGAAAAATTATGACCGATATGTCTTGCCGATAAGAGAATACATTAACCACAAATGTGCTCAGGTGGTGCTAGCGATTAGATCACGTCAGCATTGTGGCTCATTAATGAAGCAAATATTATTGTCTGAATTATGATTATATTCACTGATTTGGATCGATCGCTGCATTTAAAATTAAGGGACCCACCCCCCCCCCACCACCGAATCCTAAACGCCTGCTCGGTAACGAGTTTTAATTCTCCCCTAGGCGGCGCTTGTTGGCCTACTTCTAATTAAATGAAAGCAAAATAATACAAATAAATATTTAGACTGTGTTTCTGATTAACTAAAGCAGTAATTGATGCCATAAAATAACGAGTATGTTTATTAGCTTATAGCTATAGCATTAACATGACAAATAATCATAAACATGACACTTAAACATTAAAATAGTTTTATATATAAAATGATTATCTTCATTTCTAATGTGATATGTTCTTTAAAACAATTATGAGCTACTAAAGGATTTTCTGAATTTTTAAACTCATCTTTATGCTTTTAGAATATTTTATAAATGTTAAATCTTAAAATAAAATGTTAAGGTTACCACTGCATCTTTCTGAAAACAATAAAAATAAAAAAAATCAGCGATTGAAATATAATTTATTAAATAGTTTATTTTCAATTTTTCTTCAATGTAACTGTTCATTATAAAATGACTTAATTATTGTTTATAATACATTAACACAACAAATAAGTTCTCGTTAAAATACTAACCAAAATTAAGAACAATTTGCTTATAATTTCTGCACAGGAGAGACATGGAGTTATATCGGTAATCGGTTATCGGCCAAAATTAGTTGAAAAATACTCGGCATATCGGATATCGGCAAAAATCCATATCGTGCATCCCTGATATATATATCTACACACTAAAGCTATTATTTATTTTTATCATAATATAATAGTCATCATTTAGTGTCGTTTTAAATGTTGTTATGCTTTAAAGCAAGTTTTAAAAAGTATTAAATCAAATCTAATAAAATAATTTAATTTAAGAAATAATTTTATGAATCCATGAGTAAATCATTCAAAATTCAATGAAGGAACATATGTAAAAATATAAAGCATTTTTTATTATATTTAAATATTAAATAATACATTACTATTGTAGTATAATTATAACATAATATAATATCATAGAATGTTATTAAATGCAATAATAAATTAACCAAACTAAGACAAGTCAGTCTAGAAAAAAAGTTATATTACACATGCCATAAAATCACACACGATACTTACAGTGTCGCTTAACCTTAACTGTTCACCGTCCCGTATACGGGACGCCCAACTTTACTTCAATATATTACCATTAAATCTTAATCTAATCATGACAAACTATATATCGTTGGAAAGGTCCAAGACTCCTAAATAGATATTTTGCCACTGTTTGTTGTAAAAAATTATGAGGAGCAGTAATAGATTAATTTATGACAAGGAGCGCACCTCAAAACATATACACCATAACAGAGCTCTGATCTTTGACACAAAAATTATATTCGTTTCCTTTTTTTCCTATCACATGTTTTAGTAATCATCATATATCATTTGAAAGCTTATAATTCAAAATTCAATCCTGTGAAACCGTTTTGAAATCGGACATTGCAGTTACATAGAAATGGTACTTTTAAAATATTTTAGCGGCTCCTCCCCCTTTAGTGGGAGGTGTCCATATTCCCACATGTATCTTACGGTCCTATAGAATCACAACTTTTTATAATCTTGACAAAATACATATCATTGGAAAGGTCTGAGTCTCAAGATTCAATATTTGGTGGTAATTTTGTGATAAGAGTAACATAGTGGGGGAGAGAATGATACATTTTGTGACAGAAAAGTTGCAGAAAAAAAACTAATTCAACTGGGGTTTGAATGGCACCCGTGGCTGTTTGTGGTATAAACACGCCTAAACAAATTGCATAGTAACCTCAATTTTTTATATATCAACTTCAAATTTGAAACACAACTTATTAGACGTAGGGCTTTAATTTTATGCCAAATTTGGATTAAAAAATATTTTGTAAAATATTTATTTTATATAATATAAAATAATAATTGTACATTACATTTATTTACAGTAAATTTAAACTTGTATAACTTTTTTTAACTTTCATTTTTTGAAATGATTTCACTTCTGCAATAATCTGCTGATTGTCTTCTTTAAAAAGAGACCAATATTAGGTCTGTATTCAAAAGCATTCATGAATTATAACAATTTAACTTTAAATAGTGCACTTTCAAGTTTTTCAAAAAGGGGGGGTGACAGTTAAGGGGTTAATGTTACATCAGCAAGTAATATCATCTTGTTTTACATGTTTCTGTTTAACATGTTAAAAACGGACTTCCCCCTCTAAACTTTACAATAAGAACTGTCTGTGTGTCTTTGTGTGTGCAGTACAAGCAGGTGGAGCAGTACATGTCCTTCCATAAACTGCCAGCGGATATGAGACAGCGGATCCACGATTACTATGAGCACAGATACCAGGGGAAGATGTTTGATGAAGAGAGCATTCTGGGAGAACTGAATGAGCCACTAAGAGAGGTGAGGACGCACAGATGCATGCTGGGGAATGCATGTTATTTATGCATTTTCTGTACCCGAATGCATGAATGCTTCATTCCACAATGCAATGAGCTTACGTTGACCTTTCTTTTCCAGTGTGGCGAATGAACAGTAAGTGATTTCAGAAGTCATCTTTAATTGATCAGTCTGTCTAATATGTTTTGCTTTTCACTTCACAGGAGATCATAAACTTCAACTGTCGGAAGCTGGTGGCGTCTTGCCGCTGTTTGCCAACGCAGATCCAAATTTTGTGACGTCAATGCTCACCAAACTTCGCTTCGAGGTCTTCCAACCTTTAGATTACATCATACGAGAAGGAACCATCGGAAAGAAGATGTACTTCATCCAGCACGGCGTGGTGAGCGTCCTCACCAAAGGAAACAACGAGACCAAGCTGTCGGACGGGTCCTACTTTGGAGGTAAAAATGAATCGCAAACATGGAATACAAAAGTGGATCATGCACACACACACACACACACACGCGCACACACACACACACAACACACCACACACACACACACACACACACACACACACACACACACACACCACACCCACAACACACACACACACACACAACACCACACACACACACACACACACACACACACACACACACACTCTCAGAGTGGAGCTCAGCCATTTTCCACTTATAATCATAATGATGGATTAGCCAAAACAAAAGCTTTTTGCTTCTAAGCTT